>PIJE02000272.1:199682-218132 GCA_002895965.2 Coryphaenoides rupestris | reverse complement strand
CACATGCACGCTTCTGACCAACCCGCTGGGGGCACTGGTTCTATCACTACCTACACTCCCTAGCCTCACTCCTGTGGATCAGAACTCTTTGCGAGTTGAGGCCACAGCAAGCGTTAAACATACCAGACTGGGTGATGACAACATTGTATGTCATCCTCCTGGTTTCTCTAAAAATATCTGTTCAACATCAATAATTTGTCAAAATTACTTTGTTCGTACCGATCTCCGCGAAGCGCGGGTCGTCTGTACACGTCGACGACAGATCCCAGATGACTGATCGGTCTCTCTCTCTCTCCTCCTTCCGGTCAGTCAGAAAGAAACGTGTGGGACGTTTTGATACGGACCACCACCACCACCACCACCACCACCTCCTCCTCCTCCTCCTCCTCCTCCTCCTCCGCCATCAGCTGCAATTCCCTCCACAAACACTCCGTGAGTCCGTGTGAGAACGAAGAAGAGGAGGCGTGTGTGTGTGTGTGTGTGCGTGTGAGAGAGAGAGAGAGTGTGTGTGAGAGAGAGAGAGAGAGAGAGTGTGTGTGTGTGTGTGTGTGTGTGTGTGTGTGAGAGAGAGAGTGTGTGTGTGTGTGTGTGTGAGAGAGAGAGAGAGAGAGAGAGAGCGAGAGCGCTCCAAGGACGCCCTCCTCCTCTCCTCCTCCTCATCTCCTCCTCCTCCTCCTCCAGCAGCAGCACTACACGACGTGACAGGGACGGCGTGCAGAACACAACTTGGTGCGGGCAAGTGTCAGAGCCCCACTCTCTCTTACCTCGCTCTCTCTCTCTCTCTTTCTCTCTCTCTCTCTCATCCGTCCATCCTTCTACCGCTGCGAGGAAAGTAACGGGGAGAGGAACATCCACCATCCACATCTGGATCTCCGGAGCAAGGGGAACGCGTGAGCATCTGGATCTCTCCGGAGCAAGGGGAACGCGTCCACATCTGGATCTCCGGAGAAAGGTAACCGCACACACGGACCACCGCTGCAGAGCCGTGCGGTGTCGCCTTCGGCCAGCGGCCCGCCGGCGCTCCGTGAACGGCTGCTGCTGCTGCTGCTGCAAACAGCCTCGGACGGATCAAGGAAGTGCGGCTCGGCTTATTGTGTAGTCCGGGTGTTATTTCCATCCAGCTCGGATTGCCTTTATTATAGTCATTGCATGGGGTTCGGTTGCACCGGGGACGTGCTGCTGCTGCTGCTGCCGGTGGTGGCGGTGCGCCGGGGAGCGGGAGGGTCCCGGTGTCTCCCGGTGTCTCCCGGTGTCTCGGTTGTGGGCGAGATCAGGGAAAGTTTCAGCCCCCCGTGAACATGTGTTGTTGCATCTGCCGTCTGGCTTTGTGCTGCTACCCGATCCGGATCAATCGATACTATCAATGCTGCTGCCTGTCAAGACAAAAAGTCAGACTTTAATGAAACAGTTTCTCTCTCTCACACGCACACACACACACACCCTCTTCCTCTTCCCGCTGCACCGGGAGAGATGCTCAACCAAGCGACGACAAGCTGGTCCTTCTGTTGTTGTGGTGGTGCTGGTGGTGGTGGTGGTTGCTGTGGTTCGTTTGGGGCACCCATTCTGGTTGTGGCGCCCATTCCCGTGGCACGGGGATCGGTGGTCGGTGGTCGATGGTCGGTGGTCGGTGGTCGGTGTGGTGGATGATTCCGTGAAACTCTGGTGGACGGATGATGATGTACACTTTAGGCTATCTACACATTCAATTTCAATTTCAATTTCAATTTTTTCAATTTCAATTTTATTTGTATAGCCCTTAATCACAAGACATTCACCGATAATACTCTCATCTAATCTATGATGAACTACATAATATTATACAATACCATTTGAATATATATTATTTATTTCTTTATTTCTTTACATGACCCTCTATATAAGTCTTAGGTGAAGCAGACAATGTCATCTAATCTAATGCATCATCTAACATAATATAATTTGATAATGTAATATAATTTCAATACAATGTAACATACTGTATAGGCTATAACATCATGTAATGTCATTATTATTATTATTATTATTATTATTATTAATAATAATAATAATAATAATAATAATAATAATACTTATTATTATTATTATTATTATTATTATTATTATTAATAATTACTCTGTAACATGCTATAACTAGCTAAACATACTGTAACACGCAAAACATTCTACTATACAGAGAAAAGTAGCAGGGAGATGTGGGTGCAAGATACATTCACATACTATACTGTATATTACCCACATTGAAATTAAACAACACCAGTTGAAAAACCCTGAAGTTCAACTTTATTATCCCACCAGGAATGAGCGTGATTCGCATTACAAGCCGTTCAAAAATTGTCATGTGACTAAAATTGTCACTGTGACATAGTGACATCACAAGTGGGAGTGTCCACCTTGATGTATGCTGACTAGATCAGTTTACTAGTTGGTACAGTCCACTAGGTACCATATAGGCTGGTAACTAGTCAACATATGACAATTTACGTCACCATAGTGGAGGTATAATAGGGCCCCTTTAAGGCTATGCTGAATCCACGTAGCAGAGGAGTTTGGAGGAATTTGTGGAACATACATTTAAAATCCCCTCCTCCACCTCCTCCACCTCCTCGTCTATATGTCCCCCCCCCGCTGTTTCATTTGAGGCACGGCAGCAAGAATATCAGCGCACAGGCAGCCAGGCGCAGGTAATTACACTCCCTGAATCACCCAGTCAGTTCTGTTAAGAGAGGTGGAGATGGTCAGTTAATTCATCTGAGCCCTTCCACTAATGACCAGACCAAGATCACATGGGAGGAATTAAATGAATTTATTTTGTAATGTAATTAACCAAACAATTGCAGAATTGCACCCACCTGTGTGAGGGCTGAAATGTGGTGTGCGAACATATTCTTTTTATTTTTTTATTTTACTTTATTTGAATGGTTTGCTGAAGTATAGTTTATTTATTTGTGCATGGTGCATGGTGTTTATTTATTTTGTGAGTGGTGTGTTCACACACACATACACACACACACACACACATAGACATGCACGCATGCACCCACACACACATGCACACGTGTACAAGCACACATGTACACACACACACACACACACGCATGCACGCACACACGCACACACACACACACACAGCGGGGGTGGTGTTCATTAGGAGGTAATTGGCTGCTCGGAGAGAGAGAGAGAGAGAGAGAGAGAGAGAGAGAGAGAGAGAGAGAGAGAGAGAGTGGGAGGGAGAGAGAGAGGGCAGGTGATAGAGAGACAGAAAGCGTGTGTGTGAGGGGGAGAACGTATGGGAGCGCAAGGGAGTGTGTGTGAGGGAGAGAGAGAGTTTGTGTGAGGGAGATGAGTGGGGGAGAGAGAGCAAGTGAGAGAGAGAGAGAGAGAGAGAGAGAGAGAGAGAGAGAGAGAGAGGAGAGACGAGAGGAGAGAGGAGAGAGAGGGAGGGAGAGTAGGAGTGATGGTGGGAGCTGCTGAATAGGATTCTTTGTTTGACTGCTGACGGTTCCTCACTTATCTCAGGCTGCAGACGAAGACGTTCCTCCTCCTCCTCCTCATCATCCCCCTCCACCTCCTGCTGATCTACAGTCGCCTCTGAGCTGCGTTCACCTCCTCTCTGCTCACCTCTGTAGCTTCTCCTCATCCTCCGAAACCCCCACTCAGTCATTAGTTATTTGCGGAAACACCGCAAACAATACATAAAATGTATGAAATAGCCCGAGTGGGAGTCGTCGTAATTAACTAGAATTTACATATTATGTAAAGTCTAGGAAAGCGACAAACTCTAAACACTTTTGTGTTGTCTTGTTTGTGGAATAATAGCCTGAAATAGTTTGGGGAGCGGAAGACAACACACAACTAGATATTCACTTCAAAAACTCCAGTCACTGCACTATATTGCTGTTTTTAATGCCTTGTAATGTGTATGTGTTTATGTATATGCCAAGTGAAGCAAAAGGCAATTTTCCATCTCTTGTAGATAGTAAACAAAAATTGTATTGTATTCCACCCACTTTAAAGTTAAAACCCTTGGAATAGTTGCGTTGTACGTGTCATAGATGGGCTATTATTTCTCGTCACTGTCTGCATTGAGCGAGTACATTGCAAGCACATATTTTGTTTCATGTATTTCTTCATGTATTCTTTTAGCTCGGAGTTGAACACCCTATAGCCGCTATTAGACCATCCTTGATCCCTTGTCATTTGTAAACATGCTCCGGACCTTCGGAAAGGTGTTCTGCACGTGTGTGTCATTAGTGCTGAACAGTGAGGTAAGAGCAGTGTTCACATTCTGACCTTTGACCTCCACCCAGACAGTGTATCCGTGCTGAGTCCTGGAGCTCTGGGCTGTGAAGGGGGCTGGGTGCTCTCTCTCCCCCACTCTATCTCTTCTCCTCCTCTTCACCTTGTTGTGGTACTACTATTGTGGTATTACTGTGGTATTACCACAGTAATACCGCCATCATAACCCATTTTAAAATCTTTCCCCCCTGTTGAGCGTCCATCGCCTGGAAGGAGTTGACTTGAATAAAGCACACAAATACACATTAAAGTACATTTCATGAAAAACTCAATGCACTCTTTGTACAGTACTAAATAATGCAGTATAGAAATGATAAATGGCAAATAGATTGCATCCATTCACAGCACTTTTTTCCAAAGCCATTTAGAACATCGCCTCACATCCACCCATTCATCCACACATTCATACACCCATGGCGGTGTGGGGTCCTGGTGTGGTGGATCCAACCAGCAACCTTCCAGTTGCCAGACAACCGCTGTCCCTCCTGAGCTGCTGCCGTATAGATGTAGCAGAGTGATGCCCCCGACCCCAACACAGCCACCGTAACTCACCAGACGACGTCATAGAGCTCAGGGGCTCAGGAGTCCTTTGACACATCGTGCTTAGCATTGTCCGTGGCGCTGCCAAACAAGAACGCCCACAAATGTAAATAAATAAAGCCCTCCACGGATCAGGTATGTCTTGAGCTGCTTTTAGGCAGGAGGAGGAGGAGCAGGAGGAGGAGGAGGAGGAAGAGGAGGAGAGAGAGGAGGAGAGGAGGAGGAGGGAGAGAAAGAGAGGAGGGGGAGAGGGAAGAGGAGATGAGGAAGGAGAGAGGGAGGAGGAGGAGGACGCCATGGAGGTTGACAAGGAGCATGCAGTGCTCTGGAGGTGGGGGTCCATAATAACCAGCTCCTCGGCGAGAGGGGTGGGGGGGTGGTAGAGAGAAAGAGAGAGAGAGAGAGAGAGAAAGAGAGAGAGAGGGAGAGAGAGAGGGGGAGAGAGAGAGAGAGAGAGAGGAAGGGAGAGAGGGAGAGAGAGAGAGAGAGAGAGAGAGAGAGAGTGTGTGAGAGAGAGGGGAGCAGGGGAGAGGGAGAGAGGGAGAGAGGTGTGTGGAGAGAGAGGGGGGGAGAGAGACATAGAGATGGAGAGATACAGAGACAGAGGGAGATATAGTCAGGAACTTCTGCCCAAGAGACACACTGTACCCACACACTGCAAATGCTACCTCATCGATGACATCCAGAAAAGTTGAAAGCAGAGACTGGACTTTAGATGTCGACGGTAATGGTGTTGTGTTGTTCTTTAACATTGTTTTTGGTGTGGGCGGAGGATAACTGCAGGGACAACGTACATAGACGCTTGAGTATGGCCTACATGAATATTGAGCAGTTTGGTTTTGAATACTTAAGTAGGTTGGTGCGGGAACCGGCTCTGTGTGTAAAAGACCCCGAGTGATTTGGTCTCGGGTTCACTTGGAGTTCAGGAGTGCATCCATAGGAGACGGTGCTGCTGTATGGAGGTCTGAAGCAAGATAAGCAAGCAAAGCAAAGCAAAAAATAAGAGAGAAAATATCAAAAAGAGAATTTGATATATATGCATTGAAAAAATGCATAAATCTTATAAATCTTATATATACACATATATACACACATGAAATATACTGTATACACACATATACAGGGGAGATGGTGATGGTTGTGGCCCATAGATCACCATGGTAATGAGCAACCTCAGTATTGTGATTTCAGCATTTAGATTCCAGCATAGGATTGATGGAATATTCTTTACTTTTCTTCTGTGTTTTTGAAGTTCAGATTCTATAAGGTGCCTTTTACGATCTGAAGGAAAGCAATGCATCATGGGACCAAGTCCTTCTAGTTGTTTCATCGAGCGTAACTCTTAACGCTTGCATCATTTCGTCACTGTTCTTCTTTCTTTTTCTCCCTCTGACCTTTTGTTATTTTACAAATGTGCCAATAGATTTGAATCGTCTGAACTTTAAAGTTGTTGGTTCCACAACTGTAACTACAGCTTCAAGTGGTGCGTGCCAGCATTAGATACGAACACAGTTTAGATCCAAACACGGCTTACACCTAACACGGTTTACATCAAGCTTAGGCAGATAATAACGTTATATTAATTTAGTTTAGTGTAAGTTTGGTTAGTTGAGGTTTCAGCTATGTTTGGTTATCGTTAGGTAAGGTTATGGTGAGGTTCTATCTTAAGTTAAGTTAAGGTGCTGACAAACTTTGGTCGAGGCACCGATTAGGTTGCACCACAGTATAAAAACACCAATCACCAAAAAGTCAAGAAGAGATTTAGTTTCCATGCTGTGTTCTCATATTGCATTCATGGAAATCATTAATAATTTAAAGTTCACTATGTGGGCTCTCTGGGAAGTCGGACGCCTGTGAAAATCTGATTTGTCTTTCAATATATTCCATTGAAGTACCATCACTCACATTGCGCCGGTCATGAAATATGACCATTATTATATTTTGTAGAAGCGAATAACGGTTTGGATACGATAAGAAAACACAGGAGGAAGGATGCCAGCCAGCGATGTAAGGAGAGTCACATACTGGATCAACAGAACGCTTTACAAAGCATTGTATTGTTCTTAGCAATAATAACACATAGCGGTGACACACGTTGTCTCAGGGCCTCCAAGACCACAGGGGTTATTTTTGGGGCTCAGTCAGAGTCCAAACCTACATCATGTCAATCCTCTCGCACCAGACACCGTGACCTAACCACAGCCTTGTATGGCCGTCAATAGAGGCGTGCTGCTGAGGTGCTGGGGATAACCATGCTCTCCATGGATAACCACATGCTGCAGAGAGAGAGAGAGAGAGAGAGAGAGAGAGAGAGAGAGAGCGAGAGAGAGAGAGAGAGAGAGCAGGTGGAGGGTGGAGTGTGGGGGGTTCGGGGTTGGCGGGTGGTGTCTGGTTAATCACACTCCGGGTCCTCCGTGTTCTGGTGGACTACAGGCGTACCGTGCTAAATATGTCCGCACCGACACAGGCGTACACTTTAGCTGTTATGTAAATGCAGTGCAGTGTGAGGATGCTGGGCAGGTCATTAAGGAACATTAGCAGCTGGTAATGATGCTCTAGGATGTGCAGCAACAGGCTTCTGGGTACAAAAACCCCGAAAGCCCCGGATTACCCAGTTTACAGATTACACCTTGAAATGCAGTACATTTAAACACAAACACAAGAATATGCACCTATGGTTTGTACCTAGCTTTGGGGAGTTTTTGTGTATTTAAAGGTACTATATGTAAGAATCAGTGCATTCTGAGCTCCGTGGGTTGAGACAATAACAATCAGAAACTAATGTTAGTTCTAATCATAATTAAACCTTGTACACATTTAAAAAAGCTATGAAATATATATATTTTTTAATTATCCACGCTTACATGTCACTTCGTTCCCTTTTCCCGCGAAATCCGACCCGACTCAAATATAAGAGAAATCACCCAGAAGCTGTTCTACGTAACAGAGAGAGTCTGGAAGCTCTCATGTTTTAACTTCGACCACAACCTGCTCACTAACTGGTGATTTAAAGTGATTTGTGTTGTAAAATCCTACATGTAGTCCCTGAACGGATTAATTAATCTTACATACAGGACCTTTAAATAAAATGTGTAATGCCACACATTATTACCTCTCATCTCCTCTCATCATCATGTGCAATATTCTTAATGTCGTGTGCAATACTTCCTCTCAATATTATCCTTGCAGTATTACCATGCTACATTACCTTTCATCATTATGTGCAATATTTCAACCGAATTCAGTAAAGTCATTTAATTGATGATGATGAGGAGGAGGAGGAGGAGGAGGAGGAGGAGGAGGTCGTAATCTGGCAGTTGAGGGAAGTGTAGTTGGGCTTGGAGTGTGGTCATCAGCTCAAACCCGCAGAGGACGATCGACTCCAGCCCGCATATAATCCAACAATCAAACAGAAGAGGTCAGCAGAGAGGCCACACATTTCATGTCGGTGAGGTGAGACACAGCACTCACGCACACACACACATACACTCGCACACACGCAGCACGCACGCAGCACACACACATACACACATACACACATACACACACACACACACACACACACACACACATGATACACATACACAAACACACACACACACACACACACAGAGACAAGACACTTCTCCTCCCTCTCCTCCTCCTCGCTCTCCTCCTCCTCCTCGCTCTCCTCCGCTCTCCTCCTCTCTCTCTCTCTCCTCCCCCAGTTCCTCACTAATGATCTCCTCCTCTCTTCCTCTCTCCCCTTCCCTTCTCTCTCTCCCTTCCCTCCCTTCTCTCTCCTCCTCCTCCTCCTCCTCCGCCTCTCTCCTCCCCTCTCTCCTCCTTCTCATCCTCTCTCCTCCTCCTCTCCCTCCTCCTCCTCCTTGCCCCAGACTTAAGATGGCCGTCTGTGTCGAGGTCGGGATCCTTTCTCCGCAGTAACCCCATCACGCGCCAGCGATGCCTGCTGTTGTGTAAACATTATTTTTCCCTGGCAAATTTTCAGAAAGACATCATCTTTTCCATTTTAATGTCCTATGAAGCCAGCATGTTTCACTGGTTCAATGTGAGGCGTCGTGAGAGAGGTGAGTTTAGAGGAGGTGTGGCAGTGTTTTACTGTTCACACCGTGAACCGTGTGTGTGGGGTTTTTGTGAGCAGACTATTATCTGCTCGCCACCAGATGATCAGCATGAGAGGACAGGATCTCTTGGAAGCATCAAAAGCTCCTGGATATTTCTGGATGTACGTTACGAGTTCTTTTTAGTATTTTATTTAGTTTGACTGTACTCTAAGACAAAGAAAACAAGAAAGACTAAATTTTGAGCCTTACTACAGATAAACTACAGATAAAAGGATAAAGAAAAAATCACAAAAATCACAAAAATAGAAAAAATACAAAACCACTCACTCAAGACCGACTCACAGAACAGGAACTCTTAAGATCTAAAAAAAATAAAAAAAAAAATAAAAAAAAATAGAGCTCTCTGATTTCTTTCTGTCAGACCAAACTATATTTCAGGATTAGAAAAAAACCCAAAACAAAACGGCGAGTGTGTTTGGTGAAACGTGAAAGAACATATAAAAGAGACCATGCCTGTAGCCAGGCGAGACTCTTCTGCCATTAATATCCTCGCTCCGCTCCCCGCATTTGCTGCTGCCTCTGTATTGATCTGCTGGATCCGTGGGACTGCGGGATGAAATGTTTTTTTGGGTCTGAAAGTAGGAGATGAGGAGTGAACTACAGCGGGTTACTCTAATGGACCCAAGTCTGTTCAAGGCTTTTAGGAAACCGACAGCACCTGTAGTGCTTTCAGGGCTCTCTCTCTCTCGCTCTCGCTCTCTCGCTCTCTTTCTCTCTCTCTCTATCACAATCTCCCTCCTCTCTTTCTCTCTCTCTCTCTCTCCCCTCTTTCTCTCTCTTCTTCCCTCCTCTCTCTCTCTCCTCTCTCTCTCTATCTCGCTCTCTCCTCTCTCATCTCCCTCTCCTCTCTCTCTCTCTATCCTTCTCCTCCTCTCTCCACTCTCCACTCTCCTATCTTCTATGTTTTTGCCCTGTCAACACTCTTTGTGTTTTATTTGTATTCCCCTTTGTTACTACACTTTATTATTGGGTTTTACAATAAAAATTAATCAAAGGCGGCCTATGAGGGTAGTACATGTAAGACAAACAATATTTAAAAGTTTAAAAACTTTTGCTGTTCATGCAGCACCTTGACTCTCTCTGCTCTGCATCTCCTCGGTCGTCATGTGCTGTTGCTGGGTAACGAGGGTGACCTTAACGATGGACAGGAAGTAACCGCTAACGGGCGCGGCCCTCATTAGTTGTTTGCTACTTCATGTCTGTTGTCTCCGGGCTGCAGAAGGAGGGACAAGGGAAGGGGGGGTTGACTTTTTTTCTGTCTCTTTGTCCCTTCTCACCTCTCTCTCTCTCTCTCTCTCTCTCTCTCTCTCTCTCTCTCTCCTCTCTCCCTCTCTCTCTCTCTCTCTCTCTCTCTCTCTCTCTCTCTCTCTCTCTCTCTCTCTCTCTCTCTCTCTCTCTCTCTCCACCTCTCTCTCTCTCTCTCTCCCTCTCCCAGCCAAACTGTCACGACCCCCCTCCCCTCACCTCTGCTGGGCAGGGGGTGAGTGTTCATCTCATTAGTGGGCAGAACACGATCTCGCCCTTCTCCCCAAATCAAACACAGCTCTGTGGATGATCGCCCCCCAGACCCCAGGACCCTAATGAGGCTGACAGCACCTTCCCTATCTCTCTCTCTCTCTCTCTCTCTCTTTCTCCTCTCTCTCTCTCTCTCCTTTCTCTCTCTCTCTCTCTTCTCTCTCTCCCTCTCTTCTGCTCTCTCCTCCCTCTCTCTCCTTATCTTCTCTCCCCTCTCTTTCTTCTTTCTTCTCTCTCTTCCCTTCTTTCCTCTCTCCCTCTCTCCCCCTCTTCTCTCTCTCTCTCTATCCCTATTTATTTATTTATCTCTCTCTCTATCACTCCTTCTCTCACTCTATCTTCCTCTCTCTCACTCCATCTCCCCTCTCTCTCTATCTCTCCCCCTCTCTCACACGATGTCCATCTCTGTCTATCTCTGTCTCTATATGCATCTTTCTCTAGATAATTGTCTGTGTTCTTTACTGGGGGACCGACGGTGAGGGGAGGAGAATGCAGGGCAGCTCTGGTAGTTTTCCATCCTATATTTTTGGATTCACTGAGTCAGAGCTGAAACTCAGATCCAACCATTGTCTCTCTACAGCTCTGTCATCATGGTCATAGCAAAACCTATGAGGCCATTGTGAGAGCAGAACTTTGTTTTGGAGCCTTTGGAGCCAGGCTGAAATGTAATGTATTCACAGCAGAAGTGCAGCAAAATTCACATGTAAATACATAACGGATGGCTCGTATTTCCAGCTTTTGGAGCGAAGCGAAATACTTACAGACTTTTCAGCCATTAACAGATTTGATAGATCTGTTTTACACATTTACAAATCTGGTTATGCACACACAGATTCTAAATAAAGATTTGCAGATTCTTGTACACATTCACAAATCTCACATTCACCCACTTGTAGTTGAACTCTGTTTTTTCTACCCTTCTCCCGTAGCATTCTCCACCCTCCACCTCCCCGTCTCCTCTGCGGGTTTGAGCTGATGATCACACTCCAAGCCCAACTACACTTCCCTCAACTGCCAGATTACGACCTCCTCCTCCTCCTCCTCCTCCTCCTCCTCCTCATCATCATCAATTAAATGACTTTACTGAATTCGGTTGAAGGTGTGGCATGTACTCGTGAACATACCATCTCAGTTGCATCTCTCTGAACAGCATTCAACAGTTGTACAATGAATAAGCTTATCCTGTGTGCCATTACAATACATTACATTACATTACATTACATTACATTAAAGGTCCTGTATGTAAGAATAATGAATCCATTCAGGGACTAACATGGTAGGATTTTACAGCACAAATCGCTTTAAATCGCCAGTTTGTGAACAGGTTGTGGTTGAAGTTAAAACATGAGAGCTTCCCAGACTCTCTCTGTTGCGTAGAACAGCTTTTGAGTGATTTCTCGTATATTTGAGTCGGGTCGGATTTCGTGGGAAAAGGGAACGAAGTGACATGTAAGCGTGGATAATTAAAAAATATATATATGTCATAGCTTTTTAAAATGTGTACAAGATTTAATTATGATTAGAACTAACATTAGTTTCTGATTGTTATTGTCTCAACCCACGGGGCTCAGAATCCACTGATTCTTACATATAGTACCTTTAATAACACAAAAACTCCCCAAAGCTAGGTACAAACCATAGGTGCATATTCTTGTGTTGTGTTTAAATGTACTGCATTTCAAGGTGTAATCTGTAAACTGGGTAATCCGGGGCTTCTCGGGGTTTTTGTACCCAGAAGCCTGTTGCTGCACATCCTAGAGCATCATTACCAGCTGCTAATGTTCCTTAATGACCTGCCCAGCATCCTCACACTGCACTGCATTTACATAACAGCTAAAGTGTACGCCTGTGTCGTGCGGACATATTTAGCACGGTACGCCTGTAGTCCACCAGAACACGGAGGACCCGGAGTGTGATTAACCAGACACCACCCGCCAACCCCGAACCCCCCACACTCCACCCTCCACCTGCTCTCTCTCTCTCTTCTCTCTTCTCTCTCTCTCTCTCTCTCTCTCTCTCTCTCTCTCTTCTCTCTCTCTCTCTCTCCTCTCTCTCTCTCTCTCTCTCTCTCTCTCTCTCTCTCTCTGCAGCATGTGGTTATCCATGGAGAGCATGGTTATCCCAAGCAACTCAGCAGCACGCCTCTATTGACGGCCATACAAGGCTGTGGTTAGGTCACGGTGTCTGGTGCGAGAGGATTGACATGATGTAGGTTTGGACTCTGACTGAGCCTGACTTTGTGACCCAAAAATAACCCCTGTGACAACGTGTGTCACCGCTATGTGTTATTATTGCTAAGAACAATACAATGCTTTGTAAAGCGTTCTGTTGATCCAGTATGTGACTCTCCTTACATCGCTGGCTGGCATCCTTCCTCCTGTGTTTTCTTATCGTATCCAAACCGTTATTCGCTTCTACAAAATATAATAATGGTCATATTTCATGACCGGCGCAATGTGAGTGATGGTACTTCAATGGAATATATTGAAAGACAATCAGATTTTCACAGGCGTCCGACTTCCCAGAGAGCCCACATAGTGAACTTTTAAATTATTAATGATTTCCATGAATGCAATATGAGACACAGCATGGAAACTAAATCTCTTCTTGACTTTTTGGTGATTGGTGTTTTTATACTGTGGTGCACCTAATCGGTGCCTCGACCAAAGTTTGTCAGCACCTTAACTTTAACTTAAGATAGAAGCCTCACCATAAACCTTACCTAACGATAACGCAAACATAGCTGAAACCTGAACTAACCAAACTTACACGTAAACTAAATTAATATAACGTTATTATCGTGCCTAAGCTTGATGTAAACCGTGTAGGTGTAAGCCGTGTTTGGATCTAAACTGTGTTCGTATCTAATGCTGGCACGCACCACTTGAAGCTGTAGTTACAGTTGTGGAACCAACAACTTTAAAGTTCAGACGATTCAAATCTATTGGCACATTTGTAAAATAACAAAAGGTCAGAGGGAGAAAAAAGAAAGAAGAACAGTGACGAAATGATGCAAGCGTTAAGAGTTACGCTCGATGAAACAACTAGAAGGACTTGGTCCCATGATGCATTTGCTTTCCTTCAGATCGTAAAGGCACCTTATAGAATCTGAACTTCAAAAACACAGAAGAAAAGTAAGAATATTCCATCAATCCTATGCTGGAAATCTAAATGCTGAAAATCACAATACTGAGGTTGCTCATTACCATGGTGATCTATGGGCCACAACCATCACCATCTCCCCTGTATATGTGTGTATACAGTATATTTCATGTGTGTATATATGTGTATATATAAGATTTATAAGATTTATGCATTTTTTCAATGCATATATATCAAATTCTCTTTTTGATATTTCTCTCTTATTTTTTGTTTGCTTTGCTTGCTTATCTTGCTTCAGACCTCCATACAGCAGCACCGTCTGCTATGGATGCACTCCTGAACTCCAAGTGAACCCGAGACCAAATCACTCGGGTCTTTTACACACAGAGCCGGTTCCCCGCACCAACCTACTTAAGTATTCAAAACCAAACTGCTCAATATTCATGTAGGCCATACTCAAGCGTCTATGTACGTTGTCCCTGCAGTTATCCTCCGCCCACACCAAAAACAATGTTAAAGAACAACGCAACACCATTACCGTCGACATCTAAAGTCCAGTCTCTGCTTTCAACTTTTCTGGATGTCATCGATGAGGTAGCATTTGCAGTGGTGGGTACAGTGTGTCTCTTTGGCAGAAGTTTCCCTGACTATTATCTCCCTCTGGTCTCTGTATCTCTCCATCTCTATGTCTCTCTCCCCCCCTCTCTCTCCACACACCTCTCTCCCTCTCTCCCTCTCCCCTGCTCCCCTCTCTCAGTACACAAGCATCTCTCTCTATCTCTGTATCTCTCTTTCTCCAGCTCTCTGTCTCTCCATCTCTGCCTGTCGCCCTCTCTCTCTCTCTCTCTCTCTCCCCTCCACTCTCTCCTCTCTCTCTCTCTCTCTCTCTCTCTCTCTCTCTTTCTCTCTACACCCCCCCCCCCTCCAGTGTTATCCCCCACCTCCCTCTCTCCTTCACCTCCTCTTGTCTCCTCCTCCCCATCCTCCTCCTCTCTCTTCCTTCCTCCTCCTTCCCCTCTCTCCTCTCTCCTCTCCTCCTCTTCCTCTCCTCCTCATTCTCCTCCTCCTCTTCCTCCTCCTCCTCCTCCTGCTCCTCCTCCTCCTGCCTAAAAGCAGCTCAAGACATACCTGATCCGTGGAGGGCTGTATTTATTTACCATTTGTGGCGTTCTTGTTTGGCAGCGCCACGGACATGCTAAGCACGATGTGTCAAAAGGACTCCTGAGCCCCTGAGCTCCTATGACGTCGTCTGGTGAGTTACGGTGGCTGTGTTTCTGGTCGGGGGCATCACTCTGCTGCATCTATACGGCAGCAGCTCAGGAGGAGACAGCGGTTTGTCTGGCAACTGGAAGGTTGCTGGTTGGATCCACCACACCAGGACCCCACACCGCCATGGGTGTATGAATGTGTGGTATGAATGGGTGGATGTGAGGTGATGTTCTAAATGGCTTTGAAAAAGTTGCTGTGAATGGATGCAATCTATTTGCCATTTATCATTTCTATACTACATTATTTAGTACTGTACAAAGAGTGCATGAGTTTTTTCATGAAATGTACTTTAATGTGTATTTGTGTGCTTTATTCAAGTCAACTCCTTCCAGGCGATGGACGCTCAACAGGGGGAAAGATTTTAAAAATGGGTTATGATGGCGGTATTTACTGTGGTAATACCACAGTAATACCACAATAGTAGTACCACAACAAGGTGAAGAGGAGGAGAAGAGATAGAGTGGGGGAGAGAGAGCACCCAGCCCCCTTTCACAGCCCAGAGCTCCAGGACTCAGCACGGATACACTGTCTGGGTGGAGGTCAAGGTCAGAATGTGAACACTGCTCTTACCTCACTGTTCCAGCACTAATGACACACACGTGCAGAACACCTTTCCGAAGGTCCGGAGCATGTTTACAAATGACAAGGGATCAAGGATGTCTAATAGCGCTATAGGGTGTTCAACTCCGAGCTAAAAGAATACATGAAGAAATACATGAAACAAAATATGTGCTTGCAATGTACTCGCTCAATGCCAGACCAGTGACGAGAAATAATAGCCCATCTATGTCACGTACAACGCAACTATTCCAAGGGTTTTAACTTTAAAGTGGGTGGAATACAATACAAGTTTTGTTTACTATCTACAGAGATGGAAAATTGCCTTTTGCTTCACTGGCATATACATAAACACATACACATTACAAGGCATTAAAAACAGCAATATATGCAGTGACTGGAGTTTTTTGAAGTGAATATCTAGTTGTGTGTTGTCTTCCGCTCCCCAAACTATTTCAGGCTATTATTCCACAAACAAGACAACACAAAAGTGTTTAGAGTTTGTCGCTTTCCTAGACTTTACATAATATGTCAATTCTAGTTAATTACGACGACTCCCACTCGGGCTATTTCATAACATTTTATGTATTGTTTGCGGTGTTTCCGCAAATAACTAATGACTGAGTGGGGGTTTCGGAGGATGAGGAGAGCTACAGAGGTGAGCAGAGAGGAGGTTGAACGCAGCTCAGAGCGACTGTAGATCAGCAGGAGGTGGAGGGGGATGATGAGGAGGAGGAGGAGGAACGTCTTTCGTCTGCAGCTGAGATAAGTGAGGAACCGTCAGCAGTCAAACAAAGAATCCTATTCAGCAGCTCCCACCATCACTAGGGCATTAGACTCTACCGAATCCCTTCTCTCTCTCTCTCTTCTCTCTCTCCTCTCTCTCTCTCTCTCTCTCTCCTCTCCTCTCTCACTTGCTCTCTCTCCCCCACTCAATCTCCCTCACACAAACTCTCTCTCTCCCTCACACACACTCCCTTGCGCTCCCATACGTTCTCCCCCTCACACACACGCTTTCTGTCTCTCTATCACCTGCCCTCTCTCTCTCCCTCCCACTCTCTCTCTCTCTCTCTCTCTCTCTCTCTCTCTCTCTCTCTCTCTCTCTCTCTCCGAGCAGCCAATTACCTCCTAATGAACACCACCCCCGCATTAACAAACACACACACACACACACACACCACACACACACACACACACACACACACACACACACACACACACACACACCTTTTTTCTTTGTTTTGTTTTTAGTGTGGTTTGGGAGTTAGTGCCGCACTTGTATGTGTGTGTGTGTGTGTGTGTGTTGTGTGTGTGTGTGTGTGCGTGTGCGTGTGTGTGCGTGTGTGCATGTGTGTGTACTTGTGTTGTATCGACAGTGAGTGGGTGGTGTGTGGAGAGAGTGTAAATCTTCAATCAACTTTAAGTTTGGAGACAAAGTGTTCAACAGTTTGAACGGCGGAGCAACATGAGCAGAGTGATGTGATGAACCCACTGCCTTACAGTTTAACACCTCCAGGAATAGTTCCCAGTGTGTTCTACAACACGATGTCTGGCTTGGTTTTAGTAGCGCTGTCCAATGTTCACCTCATTTGCTTTTCGTTTACTGCCAATTATACTGTCACAATATTTTATTCTATGCCAATTCATTTATACTCAATTACTGATGAATTCTATTCTATTCTATTATGTTATTATTATTGTTGTTGTTGTTGTTGTTGTTGTTGTTGTTATTATTATATTATATCATTATTATTATATCATCATTAATTATTATTATAGCATTATTATTAATATTCATCATTATGTTCAATACTGTTCTGTTCTTTTCTATTCAATTCAGCCATGTTCAATCCCATTCCAGTCTTTATTCTATTGATTTAGTTCTGAATGATGTGAACGTAAGTGTATATTCATGTTAATTACTTATGCAGTTAAGTAGCCAGGCATGATGACTGAACAGAAAGCCTGACAGACTCAGACAGATCCTGTTCCAACACGAACTTCAAACCACAGAATGGTACTTCTTTTCTTTTAAAGGTACTCTATGTAAGAATCAGTGCATTCTGAGCTCCGTGGGTTGAGACAATAACAATCAGAAAGTAATGTTAGTTCTAATCATAATTAAACCTTGTACACATTTAAAAAGCTATGAAATATAATTTTTTTAAATTATCCACGCTTACATGTCGAAAAGCTGTTCTACGCAACAGAGAGAGTCGGGGAAGCTCTCATGTTTTCCACAACCTGCTCATTAAACTGGCAATTTTAAAGTGATTTATGCATGTAAAATCCTACATGTAAGTCCCTGAACAGATTCATGATTCTTACATACAGCACCTTTAAATAATTATTATATAATTATAATCATTAGCATTAACATCTATGTGATACTAAACACATAGATGTTAATCACATCCATTCAAAAAACAATGTATTCAAACATAGGCACATAATGGTGTGTTTTGTGAACATTGTAGGTGTGTGTGTATATGTAAAATATAACTATAATCATATTTTGTATGTACAAGATACCTACGTGTATATTTGTGAGGACTGAACTGGATTGAACTGGTGGGAGATCCAGTCACAGTCACGTTCAGCTCTCCATCTGTCACATTCACACGTGCCGGAGCGCTGACTTCCTCCCCTCACACTCATCTCACCAGCTCATTTCCTCTCATTCTCATTATCATTAGGAGGATCTGTGTGGCTTCATACAAGCGGAGGCGATTATTATGGGCAAAATTAAGAAGGATTGGTGAGAAAAATGAGGTCAGTGTGAGGAAGAGAGTATAATAGTAATAGTTTTAGTACAAAAGTAGAGTGTAGCTTAGCGTAGCGTGGTGTAGTATATGTTCAGGGTTGTACAAACGCTATGGCTAAGAGGCCTTCAACATATATTCTACCTATTTGTTGAAAAGGTTATATTAACTGCAACTGCAGTGTGTTGATAGTTAAACAAACGCATTTTAGGCTAACAAGTGTCGCTTTAACTAACATAAACAAACATTCTCTAGTAGCATATTGACTTATATGACGTAAAAGA
>PIJE02000272.1:154682-192182 GCA_002895965.2 Coryphaenoides rupestris | reverse complement strand
GAATATATGTTGAAGGCCTCTTAGCCATAGCGTTGTACAACCCTGAACTATACTACACCACGCTACGCTAAGCTACACTCTACTTTTGTACTAAACTATTACTATTATACTCTCTTCCACACTGACCCCATTTTCTCACCAATCCTTCTTAATTTTGCCCATAATAATCGCCTCCGCTTGTATGAAGCCACACAGATCCTCCTAATGATAATGAGAATGAGAGGAAATGAGCTGGTGAGATGAGTGTGAGGGAGGAAGTCAGGCGCTCCGGCACGTGTGAATGTGACAGATGGAGAGCTGAACGTGACTGTGACTGGATCTCCCACCAGTTCAATCCAGTTCAGTCCTCACAAATATACACGTAGGTATCTTGTACATACAAAAATATGATTATAGTTATATTTTACATATACACACACACCTACAATGTTCACAAACACACATATGTGCCTATGTTTGAATACATTGTTTTTGAATGGATGTGATTAACATCTATGTGTTTAGTATCACATAGATGTTAATGCTAATGATTATAATTATATAATAATTATTTAAAGGTGCTGTATGTAAGAATCATGAATCTGTTCAGGGACTACATGTAGGATTTTACATGCATAAATCACTTTAAATTGCCAGTTAATGAGCAGGTTGTGGAAAACATGAGAGCTTCCCCGACTCTCTCTGTTGCGTAGAACAGCTTTTGACATTTAAGCGTGGATAATTTAAAAAAAATATTTCATAGCTTTTTTAAATGTGTACAAGGTTTAATTATGATTAGAACTAACATTACTTTCTGATTGTTATTGTCTCAACCCACGGAGCTCAGAATGCACTGATTCTTACTTATAGTACCTTTAAAAAGAAAAGAAGTACCATTCTGTGGTTTGAGTTCGTGTTGGAACAGGATCTGTCTGAGTCTGTCAGGCTTTCTGTTCAGTCAATCATGCCTGGCTACCTAACTGCATAAGTAATTAACATGAATATACACTTACGTTCACATCATTCAGAACTAAATACAATAGAATAAAGATTGAATGGGATTGAACATGGCTGAATTGAATAGAAAAGAACAGAACAGTATTGAACATAATGATGATATATTAATAATAATGCTATAATAATAATAATGATGATATAATAATAATGATATAATAATAATAACAACAACAACAACAACAACAACAACAATAATAATAACGTAATAGAATAGAATAGAATTCATCAGTATTGAGTATAAATGAATGGCATAGAATAAAATATTGTGACAGTATAATTGGCAGTAAACGAAAAGCAAATGAGGTGAACATTGGGACAGCGCTACTAAAACCAAGCCAGACATCGTGTTGTAGAACACACTGGGAACTATTCCTGGAGGTGTTAAACTGTAAGGCAGTGGGTTCATCACATCACTCTGCTCATGTTGCTCCGCCGTTCAAACTGTTGAACACTTTGTCTCCAAACTTAAAGTTGATTGAAGATTTACACTCTCTCCACACACCACCCACTCACTGTCGATACAACACAAGTACACACACATGCACACACGCACACACACGCACACGCACCACACACACACACACACACACACACACACACACACACATACAAGTGCGGCACTAACTCCCAAACCACACTAAAAACAAAACAAAGAAAAAAGGGTGTGTGTGGCTGTGTGTGTGTGTGTGTGTGTGTGTTGCTGTGTGCTGTGTGTGTGCGTGTGTGTGTGTGTGGTGTTTGTTAATCGGCAGGGGGTTGGTGTTCATTAGGACGGTAATTGGGCTGCTCGGAGAGAGAGAGAGAGACGAAGAGAGAAGAGACGAGAGAGAGACGAGAGAGAGAGAGAGAGAGAGAGTGGGAGGGGAGAGAGAGCGGGCTAGGTGATAGAGAGACAGAAAGCATGTGTGTGAGGGGGAGAACGTATGGGAGCGCAAGGGAGTGTGTGTGAGGGAGAGAGAGAGTTTGTGTGAGGGAGATGAGTGGGGGGAGAGAGAGCAAGTGGAGAGAGAGAAGATGTGAGAGAGAGCAGAGGAGAGAAGAGAGAGAGAGAAGAGAGAGACGAGAGAGAGAGGGATTTCGGTAGAGTCTAATGCCCTAGTGATGGTGGGAGCTGCTGAATAGGATTCTTTGTTTGACTGCTGACGGTTCCTCACTTATCTCAGGCTGCAGACGAAGACGTTCCTCCTCCTCCTCCTCATCATCCCCCTCCACCTCCTGCTGATCTACAGTCGCCTCTGAGCTGCGTTCACCTCCTCTCGGCTCACCTCTGTAGCTTCTCCTCATCCTTCCGAAACCCCCCACTCAGTCATTATGTATTTTGCGGAAAACACCGCAAAACAATACATAAAATGTTGAAATAGCCCCGAGTGGGAGTCGTCGTAATTAACTAGAATTGACATATTATGGTACAAGTCTAGGAAAGCGACAAACCTCTAAACACTTTTGTGTTGTCTTGTTTGTGGAATAATAGCCTGAAATAGTTGGGGAGCGGAAGACCAACACACAACTAGATATTCACTTCAAAAACTCCAGTTCACTGCACTAATATTGCTGTTTTAATGCCTTGTAATGTGTATGTGTTATGTATATGCCAAGTGAAGGCAAAAGGGCAATTTTCCATCTCTGTAGATAGGTAAACAAACTTGTATTGTAATTCACCCACTTTAAAGTTAAAACCCTTGGAATAGTTGCGTTGTACGTGACATAGATGGGCTATATTTCTCGTCACTGTCTGCATTGAGCGAGTACATTGCAAGCACATATTTTGTTTCATGTATTTCTTTCATGTATTCTTTTAGCTCGGGAGTTGAACACCCTATAGCCGCTATTAGACCATCCCTTGAATCCCTTGTCATTTGATAAACATGCTCCGGACCTTCGGAAAGGTGTTCTGCACGTGTGTGTCATTAGTGCTGAACAGTGAGGTAAGAGCAGTGTGTTCACATTCTGACCTTTGACCTCCACCCAGGACAGTGTATCCGTGCTGAGTCCTGGAGTCTGGGCTGCTGAAGGGGGCTGGGTGCTCTCTCTCCCCCCTCTATCTCTTCTCCTCCTCTTCCACCTTGTTGTGGTACTACTATTGTGGTATTACTGTGGTATTACCACAGTAATACCGCCATCATAACCCATTTTAAAATCTTTCCCCCCTGTTGAGCGTCCATCGCCTGGAAGGAGTTGACTTGAATAAAGCACACAAATACACATTAAAGTACATTTCATGAAAAACTCAATGCACTCTTTGTACAGTACTAAATAATGCAGTATAGAAATGATAAATGGCAAATAGATTGCATCCATTCACAGCACTTTTTTCCAAAGCCATTTAGAACATCGCCTCACATCCACCCATTCATCCACACATTCATACACCCATGGCGGTGTGGGGTCCTGGTGTGGTGGATCCAACCAGCAACCTTCCAGTTGCCAGACAACCGCTGTCCCTCCTGAGCTGCTGCCGTATAGATGTAGCAGAGTGATGCCCCCGACCCCAACACAGCCACCGTAACTCACCAGACGACGTCATAGAGCTCAGGGGCTCAGGAGTCCTTTGACACATCGTGCTTAGCATTGTCCGTGGCGCTGCCAAACAAGAACGCCCACAAATGTAAATAAATAAAGCCCTCCACGGATCAGGTATATCTTGAGCTGCTTTTAGGCAGGAGGAGGAGGAGCAGGAGGAGGAGGAGGAGGAAGAGGAGGAGGAGAATGAAGAGAGGAGAGGGAGAAAGAGAGGAGAGGATGAGGGTGGGAAGGAGTATGGGGGGGATGAGAATTAGCAGAGGGAAGAGGAGGAGGTGCAGAAGAAAAGGGAGGAAAGGAGAGGAGGAGGATGAGGAAAGGAGATGAGGAATGGAGCAGAGGGAGGAGGAGGAGGACGCCATGGAGGTTGACAAGGAGCATGCAGTGCTCTGGAGGTGGGGGTCCATAATAACCAGCTCCTCGGCGAGAGGGGTGGGGGGGTGGTAGAGAGAAAGAGAGAGAGAGAGAGAGAGAAAGAGAGAGAGAGGGAGAGAGAGAGGGGGAGAGAGAGAGAGAGAGAGAGAGAGAGAGAGAGAGAGAGAGAGAGAGCGGAGAAAGAGAGATACAGAGATAGAGAGAGAGGGTACGAGAGAGGGGAGAGGGGAGAGGGAGAGAGGGAGAGAGGTGAGAGAGAGGGGGGGAGAGAGACATAGAGATGGAGAGATACAGAGACAGAGGGAGATATAGTCAGGAACTTCTGCCCAAGAGACACACTGTACCCACACACTGCAAATGCTACCTCATCGATGACATCCAGAAAAGTTGAAAGCAGAGACTGGACTTTAGATGTCGACGGTAATGGTGTTGTGTTCTTTAACATTGTTTTTGGTGTGGGCGGAGGATAACTGCAGGGACAACGTACATAGACGCTTGAGTATGGCCTACATGAATATTGAGCAGTTTGGTTTTGAATACTTAAGTAGGTTGGTGCGGGAACCGGCTCTGTGTGTAAAAGACCCCGAGTGATTTGGTCTCGGGTTCACTTGGAGTTCAGGAGTGCATCCATAGGAGACGGTGCTGCTGTATGGAGGTCTGAAGCAAGATAAGCAAGCAAAGCAAAGCAAAAAATAAGAGAGAAAATATCAAAAAGAGAATTTGATATATATGCATTGAAAAAATGCATAAATCTTATAAATCTTATATATACACATATATACACACATGAAATATACTGTATACACACATATACAGGGGAGATGGTGATGGTTGTGGCCCATAGATCACCATGGTAATGAGCAACCTCAGTATTGTGATTTCAGCATTTAGATTCCAGCATAGGATTGATGGAATATTCTTTACTTTTCTTCTGTGTTTTTGAAGTTCAGATTCTATAAGGTGCCTTTTACGATCTGAAGGAAAGCAATGCATCATGGGACCAAGTCCTTCTAGTTGTTTCATCGAGCGTAACTCTTAACGCTTGCATCATTTCGTCACTGTTCTTCTTTCTTTTTCTCCCTCTGACCTTTTGTTATTTTACAAATGTGCCAATAGATTTGAATCGTCTGAACTTTAAAGTTGTTGGTTCCACAACTGTAACTACAGCTTCAAGTGGTGCGTGCCAGCATTAGATACGAACACAGTTTAGATCCAAACACGGCTTACACCTAACACGGTTTACATCAAGCTTAGGCAGATAATAACGTTATATTAATTTAGTTTAGTGTAAGTTTGGTTAGTTGAGGTTTCAGCTATGTTTGGTTATCGTTAGGTAAGGTTATGGTGAGGTTCTATCTTAAGTTAAGTTAAGATGCTGACAAACTTTGGTCGAGGCACCGATTAGGTTGCACCACAGTATAAAAACACCAATCACCAAAAAGTCAAGAAGAGATTTAGTTTCCATGCTGTGTTCTCATATTGCATTCATGGAAATCATTAATAATTTAAAGTTCACTATGTGGGCTCTCTGGGAAGTCGGACGCCTGTGAAAATCTGATTTGTCTTTCAATATATTCCATTGAAGTACCATCACTCACATTGCGCCGGTCATGAAATATGACCATTATTATATTTTGTAGAAGCGAATAACGGTTTGGATACGATAAGAAAACACAGGAGGAAGGATGCCAGCCAGCGATGTAAGGAGAGTCACATACTGGATCAACAGAACGCTTTACAAAGCATTGTATTGTTCTTAGCAATAATAACACATAGCGGTGTTATTATTGCTATATATGGTATATGGTTTGTACCTAGCTTTGGGGAGTTTTTGTGTATTTAAAGGTCCTATATGTAAGAATCAGTGCATTCTGAGCCCCGTGGGTTGAGACAATAACAATCAGAAACTAATGTTAATTCTAATCATAATTAAACCTTGTACACATTTTAAAAAGCTATGACATATATATATTTTTTAATTATCCACGCTTACATGTCACTTCATTCCCTTTTCCCACGAAATCCGACCCGACTCAAATATACGAGAAATCACCCAAAAGCTGTTCTGCGCAACAGAGAGAGTCTGGGAAGCTCTCATGTTTTAACTTCAACCACAACCTGTTCACAAACTGGCAATTTAAAGCGATTTGTGCTGTAAAATCCTACATGTAGTCCCTGAATGGATTCATTATTCTTACACACAGGACCTTTAATGTAATGTAATGTAATGTATTGTAATGGCACACAGGATAAGCTTATTCATTGTACAACTGTTGATGCTGTTCAGAGAGATGCCAACTGAGATGGTATGTTCACGAGTACACGCCACACCTTCAACCGAATTCAGTAAAGTCATTTAATTGATGATGATGAGGAGGAGGAGGAGGAGGAGGAGGAGGTCGTAATCTGGCAGTTGAGGGAAGTGTAGTTGGGCTTGGAGTGTGGTCATCAGCTCAAACCCGCAGAGGAGACGGGGAGGTGGAGGGTGGAGAATGCTACGGGAGAAGGGTAGAAAAAACAGAGTTCAACTACAAGTGGGTATGGGTAGGTAGGTGGAGTAACAGGCGTGGTACTGAGACAGGGTTTATATGGGGCCAATGTTGTAGCAGAACTATTATTGTATCTCAATCCATGTGTGCGTAATGATATTTTAAAACTGTAAAATAATCTGTAAATGCGTACTGAGATTTGTGAATGTGTACAAGAATCTGCAAATCTTTATTTAGAATCTGTGTGTGCATAACCAGATTTGTAAATGTGTAAAACAGATCTATCAAATCTGTTAATGGCTGAAAAGTCTGTAAGTATTTCGCTTCGCTCCAAAAGCTGGAAATACGAGCCATCCGTTATGTATTTACATGTGAATTTTGCTGCACTTCTGCTGTGAATACATTACATTTCAGCCTGGCTCCAAAGGCTCCAAAACAAAGTTCTGCTCTCACAATGGCCTCATAGGTTTTGCTATGACCATGATGACAGAGCTGTAGAGAGACAATGGTTGGATCTGAGTTTCAGCTCTGACTCAGTGAATCCAAAAATATAGGATGGAAAACTACCAGAGCTGCCCTGCATTCTCCTCCCCTCACCGTCGGTCCCCCAGTAAAGAACACAGACAATTATCTAGAGAAAGATGCATATAGAGACAGAGATAGACAGAGATGGACATCGTGTGAGAGAGGGGGAGAGATAGAGTGAGAGGGGAGATGGAGTGAGAGAGAGGAAGATAGAGTGAGAGAAGGAGTGATAGAGAGAGAGATAAATAAATAAATAGGGATAGAGAGACTGATAGAGAGACAGAGAACAAGAGGGGGAGAGAGGGATAGATGAAGGAACAGAAAGAGATGGAGAGAGAGATAGAAAGAGAAACAGAAAGAGGGGGGGAGAGAGAAAGATAGAGAGACAGAAAGAGGGAGTGGAAGAGAGCATGCAATGGTAAGGATAGAGAGAGATAAGGAGAGAGAGAGATGGAAAAGGAAAGAGAGAGAGAGAGAGAGAGAAAGAGAGAGAGAGAGAGAGAGATAGGGAAGGTGCTGTCAGCCTCATTAGGGTCCTGGGGTCTGGGGGGCGATCATCCACAGAGCTGTGTTTGATTTGGGGAGAAGGGCGAGATCGTGTTCTGCCCACTAATGAGATGAACACTCACCCCCTGCCCAGCAGAGGTGAGGGGAGGGGGGTCGTGACAGTTTGGCTGGGAGAGGGAGAGAGAGAGAGAGAGAGGTGGATGAGAAGAGAGAAAGAGAGAGAGAGAGAGAGAGAGAGAGAGAGAGAGAGAGAGAGAGAGAGAGAGAGAGAGAGAGAGGTGGATAAGAGAGAGGACAAGACAAAGAACATACAGAAACAAAAATATACCGAAACAAAGAGACAGAAAAAAAGTCAACCCCCCCTTCCCTTGTCCCTCCTTCTGCAGCCCGGAGACAACAGACATGAAGTAGCAAACAACTAATGAGGGCCGCGCCCGTTAGCGGTTACTTCCTGTCCATCGTTAAGGTCACCCTCGTTACCCAGCAACAGCACATGACGACCGAGGAGATGCAGAGCAGAGAGAGTCAAGGTGCTGCATGAACAGCAAAAGTTTTTAAACTTTTAAATATTGTTTGTCTTACATGTACTACCCTCATAGGCCGCCTTTGATTCATTTTTATTGTAAAACCCAATAATAAAGTGTAGTAACAAAGGGGAATACAAATAAAACACAAAGAGTGTTGACAGGGCAAAAACATAGAAGATGTTATTATGGAGATGTGGAATGTGGACGGGAGGTAAGAAAGAGAGCGATAGAGAGAGAGAGAGAGAGAGGGAGATAGAGAGAGAGAGAGAGGGAGATAGAGAGAGAGAGTTTGAGAGAGACAGAGATATATTGTGAGAGGGGGACAGACACAGAGAAGAAAGAGGGAGAGAGATGGAGAGATGCAGAAAAAGAGATGGATGGGGAGATTGTGATAGAGAGAGAGAGAAAGAGAGCGAGAGAGCGAGAGCGAGAGAGAGAGAGCCCTGAAAGCACTACAGGTGCTGTCGGTTTCCTAAAAGCCTTGAACAGACTTGGGTCCATTAGAGTAACCCGCTGTAGTTCACTCCTCATCTCCTACTTTCAGACCCAAAAAAACATTTCATCCCGCAGTCCCACGGATCCAGCAGATCAATACAGAGGCAGCAGCAAATGCGGGGAGCGGAGCGAGGATATTAATGGCAGAAGAGTCTCGCCTGGCTACAGGCATGGTCTCTTTTATATGTTCTTTCACGTTTCACCAAACACACTCGCCGTTTTGTTTTGGGTTTTTTTCTAATCCTGAAATATAGTTTGGTCTGACAGAAAGAAATCAGAGAGCTCTATTTTTGTTTTGTTTTTGTTTTTTAGATCTTAAGAGTTCCTGTTCTGTGAGTCGGTCTTGAGTGAGTGGTTTTGTATTTTTTCTATTTTTGTGATTTTTGTGATTTTTTCTTTATCCTTTTATCTGTAGTTTATCTGTAGTAAGGCTCAAAATTTAGTCTTTCTTGTTTTCTTTGTCTTAGAGTACAGTCAAACTAAATAAAATACTAAAAAGAACTCGTAACGTACATCCAGAAATATCCAGGAGCTTTTGATGCTTCCAAGAGATCCTGTCCTCTCATGCTGATCATCTGGTGGCGAGCAGATAATAGTCTGCTCACAAAAACCCCACACACACGGTTCACGGTGTGAACAGTAAAACACTGCCACACCTCCTCTAAACTCACCTCTCTCACGACGCCTCACATTGAACCAGTGAAACATGCTGGCTTCATAGGACATTAAAATGGAAAAGATGATGTCTTTCTGAAAATTTGCCAGGGAAAAATAATGTTTACACAACAGCAGGCATCGCTGGCGCGTGATGGAGGTCTAACTGGGATGAATAGGGATCCCGTCACCTCCGACACACAGAGCAGAACATCCATTATACCAGAAATCGTCATGGGAAAGGAGGGGAGAGGGAGAGACGGATGGGGGATAGAGATAGAGAATACACAGGGAGAGGGGGGGAGGAGAGAGAGAGAGAGAGAGAGAGAGAGAGAGAGAGAGAGAGAAAGAGACAGAGGGAGAGAGAGAGGTGAATGGTTGGTGAAAAAAGGGAGAGCGAGAGAGCAGTATAATGCAATGCCATTATATTATTAACAGTGAAAGGGCAAATTACATGTTGATTTGCAATTGTATCTCTGGGTGGGCAACCAGCAATGCAGCAACCTACAGAGAGAGCGAGAGAGAGCGAGAGAGCGAGAGAGAGAGAGAGAGAGCGAGAGAGACAGAGAGCGAGAGAGCGAGAGAGAGATTGTTCTGTGCTCCCTCCTGCTGGGCCGATTGTCTTTCTTGCCGCCTGCAACTGCACGCTATATTGTGCACCGTATCTGACACCATGAGCTCCAAATACAGAAACACTCAGAGCTGTGTGTGTGTGTGTATGTGTGCGTGTCTGTGCGTGTGTGTGTGCGTGTGTGTGTGTGTGCGTGCGTGCGTGTGTGTGTGTGTGTGTGTGCACGCGGGTGATTTAACTCGACCTCATTTAACAAAAAAAATAAATATCCGGAATATTTTTTACATATCCAGGATTTACAAACCAGCCCAGTAAACGACAGCAGACAAACCAAATGTATTTATTTTGCACCCGACTCGCTTGCGTAAGCTTGAATCATTCCGGCGCGTGGCTCTCCAGGCAGAAGGTGCTGAGTTTAGTTACAGTGGCGACGTAACTCTGCACCACGGGTCTTTATGTTTGTCATTTTGCTAATGGAGCCTAATTCACTTCCTCGTCGCCCCCCCCCCCCCCCCCCCCCCCCCCCCCCAACAGGAAATAGCAAGCAAGACGACGTTTTAATTATCACACGCGCCGCCTAACGCGCATCACACGGCCTGGCTGTCTGGAGACCAGCCAGGGGTGGACCGTGTGGCACGAGAGACACTGGAAATAGAGTGAAGATGGAGTGAAAGCGACAGGATGGCTTCAGTGGTACGATGCGTTTGAGATGTAAACGCCGAGAAGATAATCTGGATTCATTATTCAGGATTGTGTGTGTGTGTGTGTGTGCGTGTGTGAGGCGGGGGGGGACGGGGGGGGGGGGGGGGGGGACTCAGAGGATGCACCGATGATTTGATCAATAATCAATACCGTTTGTGATTGGAATCTGATCCCCTTCCACGTCCGGACTCGATAGCAATCACAAAAGGTCATCTGTTTGGTGACCTTTTGTGACCTTTTGCCCGTCTGTAGATACGAAACAGTCAGAGGGGAATGTGGTATCAATATTATTTACTATCATTGACCTATTTAGATTCCCTCCCCCTCCTCCTCCCTTCTCCTCCTTCTCCTCCTCACCTCTCCTCCCCCTCCTCCGTCTCCTTCTCCTCCTCCTGACCTTTCCACCTTCTACCCACTTTTTATCCGCTACCTCCTCCCCATCCTCCTCCTCCATATCCAAATCCTCTTCTTCCTGCTCCTCCTCTACCTCCTCCTCCCTACTTCTTCTTCCCCCTCCTCTTCTACCTCCTTCTCCTCCATCTCGTCCTCCTCCTCCTCGTCCTCCTCCTCCTCCTCCACCTCCTTCTCCTGCTCTTCCTCCTCTTCCCCCTCCTCTAATCCTAACCCTAACCCTCTTCCTCGCCCTCCGCCTCTACCTCTTCCTCTTCTTCCTCCCACTTCCTCCTATCAAACCCCGGCTGGAGGGCTGGGCAGGTGGGACCGGAGGGAGTGGGATCGGGAGAGTGTCAAGTGACAGGCGACTGAGTGACTCCTGGTTGCGTCTCCAGCGGTGATGGATGTTTCTCATTAGCCCAGGGCGGGGAGGACGCCTCACACACAGGTTGCTTAATGGCCTCTGAGAAGGCTAGCGAGTGGAGCACTGATCACATCAATAAATGCAGACATTGGATATCGGTAGCCATGACTTCAATCATAAAATCATAAAATAGCATTCCCAATTGATGGGAAAAAATAAGCGAACCTAATCTAAAGGGCGGTAAGACAGTAAGACGGACAGATTGTTGGATGATTACCAGAGCCGCACCCTGAGCGTGCCGTGACTTTTCAAAGATCAGTTTAATTAGCATTTTAATCGCATCTTTTTGTTTACAGGCGACGGCAAAGTGGATATGGAAGCGTGAAGCTTGGTAAAATAGCAGGAGGATTTGTAAAGTAACCGCCTTCTGTCAGCAGGTCACACCGATGCCAATTATCGGGGAACGCTGCCATTTTCCGAATTACAACTCCCGACAAACATTTCTTTTTATGAAACTGTCGGTGTCATTGTCTGCACCTCAAACCTTGGTAGGAAAAGCTCAACATGTCAAGAAAGACGTCCGGGTCGTATTTGTTTTTCAGATGTATTAATCGTCATCCCAGTGACTAGCATGTTCTGGGTTTGCTCTAGCCCCGTGCTAACTAGCATGTTCTGGGTTTGCTCTAGCCCCGTGCTAACTAGCATGTTGTGGGTTCGCTCTAGCCCTGTGCTAACTACCATGTTCTGGGTTCTCTCTTGCCTTGTGCTAAGTAGCATGTTCTGGGTGCGTTCTAGCCTTGTGCTAACTAGCATGTTGTGGGTTCTCTCTAGCCCCGTGCTAACTAGCATGTTCTGGGTTTTCTCTAGCCCTGTGCTAACTAGCATGTTGTGGGTTCTCTCTAGCCCTGTGCTAACTAGCATGTTCTGGGTTCTCTCTAGCCCTGTGCTAACTAGCATGTTCTGGGTTCGCTCTAGCCCTGTGCTAACTAGCATGTTCTGGGTTCTCTCTAGCCTTGTGCTAACTAGCATGTTCTGGGTGTGCTCTAGCCCTGTGCTAACTAGCATGTTCTGGGTTCGCTCTAGCCCTGTGCTAACTAGCATGTTCTGGGTTCTCTTTAGCCCTGTGCTAACTAGCATGTTCTGGGTTCTCTCTAGCCTTGTGCTAAGTTGCATATTCTGGGTGCGTTCTAGCCCTGTGCTAACTAGCATGTTCTGGGTTCGCTCTAGCCCTGTGCTAGCTAGCATGTTGTGGGTTCTCGCTAGCCCTGTGCTAACTAGCATGTTCTGGGTTCTCTCTAGCCTTGTCCTAAGTTGCATGTTCTGGGTGCGTTCCAGCCCTGTGCTAACTAGCATGTTCTGGGTTCTCTCTAGCCCTGTGCTAACTAGCGTTTTCTCTCTAGCCCTGTGCTAACTAGCATGTTCTGGGTTCTCCTAGCCCTGTGCTAACTAGAATGTTCTGGGTTCTCTCCAGCCCTGTTCTAACTAGCATGTTCTGGGTTCTCTCTAGCCCCATGCTAACTAGCATGTTCTGGGTTCTCTCTAGCCCTGTGCTAACTAGCATGTTGTGGGTTCTCTCTAGCCCTGTGCTAACTAGCATGTTCTGGGTTCGCTCTAGCCCCGTGCTAACTAGCATGTTCTGGGTTCTCTCTAGCCTTGTGCTAACTAGCATGTTGTGGGTTCGCTCTAGCCCTGTGCTCACTAGCATGTTCTGGGTTCTCTCTAGCCTTGTGCTAACTAGCATGTTCTGGGTTTTCTCTAGCCTTGTGCTAAGTTGCATGTTCTGGGTGCGTTCTAGCCCTGTGCTAACTAGCATGTTCTGGGTTCTCTCTAGCCCTATGCTAATTAGCATGCTAGTTAGCAAACAAACTGTCCCGATTCTGTCGAGGGGACGTTTAATGTGGACATAAAAGGGATTCAGGATTCATTGGAGAAACAAAATCATTAACTATCAACCATATCCAGCACAGAGTAAGAATAATGGGCCGTATCTGGACACAGCAGGTGACATATTATGGTATGTCTGAAGAATTACTGCTCTCAAAGTGTTAAACTTTCTGGTTTAGCGACTGGAGCTCAGGTGTTATTTCAATCTAATTTCCCTTTAAGAGCCTCACTGATCATGGAGGCTGCTGTCCAAGACAGGACTAATTTGTATTCCCACCATAACACACACTCTCTCTCTCACACACACACACACACACACACACACACACACACACACACACACACACACACACACACACACTCCCCCCCTCTCTCTCTGTCTCTCTCTCTCTCACACACACACACACACACACACACACATATCCACTAACACACACACACACACACACACACACACACTAACCACTCTGGCGCCCGCCACCCAGCCTCTTCACCAAGCAACTGGCCGGGTTAAGTGCCTGGCCCATGGGCAGACACTCCGGCTGAAGAGTCCTTTGGCTCGTGTTCCCACAGCTGGTCTGGAGATGTTTCAGACCAGGGAGTCCACACCAGCAGTCCCCCAGCTGGTCTGGTCTTGTCTGGAGACACTTCAGACCAGGGACTCCACACCAGCAGTTCCCCAGCTGGTCTGGTCATGTCTGGAGACGCTTCAGACCAGGGACTCCACACCAGCAGTCCCCCAGCTGGTCTGGTTCTGGTCTGGAGACGCTCCAGACAAGGGACTTCACACCACCAGTCTCTCAGCTATATCCTCTTTCTAGGACGTCAAAGGGTTACGTCCGACGTCTCGGATGTGACCGATACCTGAGAGCCCTTCAGGTGACTCCTGTGTGTTCACCACAGTGGCGACACGACACCACAGTGAAAACAATGCAACAATACCTAGATAAACCACCACATTTAGAGCAGCATATAACAGCAGGTTCCCTGGTAGTCCCTGGGGTGATGACAGGAGAGGAGATATTTTGCTGGCAACGTGCAGCATTTGTGCTTCTCACCGAGAATTTATAGTTTTTTTCACGTTCAAATTGTGGGTATTTTTTGGTTTTGTAACTTTTTGTGCCTTGGCAATGTGAATATGCATTATCCAATGCCAACATGCCCCATGCCCACTGGTTTGATTTGAATTGGCAGAGAGATACAGATTTCTATAGTATCATTAAATTTTCAGCTGTATACATTTTTTCAATTTTATTTTAATTTGTATTTTTGGAGCATTTGGTTTCCAATTCATTTGTTTTCATGTTTTCTTTCTGTACTTTCACAATGTTCCATTCCAATAAAGCCCTTTGAATATGAGAGCATAGAGCGAGAGAGAGAGAGAGAGAGAGAGAGAGAGAGAGAGAGAGAGAGAGAGAGAGAGAGAGAGAGGGAGGGGGACAGAGGGACACAGAGGGATAGATAGTGTGACAGAGAGACCAGGCACTGGAGGGAAGAGACAGTGAGCGAGTGTGAGACAGTGACAGAGAGAGGCGAGTCTCCATCGCGACACGATATCCTCCACAGGACGGCCCGATGCCTCGCCCCCTCCCTGCTCCGGGGGACTTCTGTCAGCCGTGATGAGACACCAGCACAACCACCGCAATGCACCCTGCACTGGTGTGTGTGTGTGTGTGTGTGTGTGTGTGTGACTGTCTCTCTGTCTGTCTGTCTGTCTGTCTGTCTGCCTGTCTGTGTGCATGTGTGTGTATATGTGTGCGTGTGTGTGTGCGTGTGTGTGTGTGTGTGTGTGTGTGTGTGTGTGTGTGTGTGTGTGTGTGTGTGTGTGTGTGTGTGTGTGTGTGTGTGTGTGTGTGTGTGTGTGTGTGTGTGTGTGGGTGTATGCGTGTGTGTCTGTCTGTGTGTGTGTGGTATGTGTATGTGTGTGTGTGTGTGTGTGTGTGTGTCTTTCTGTCTGTCTCTCTGTTTGCTTGGCTCTCCAGGTCTAGCCTCGCTCCCTCTCTCCCCTTACCTCCCTCTCTCTCTCTTTCATGTTCTCAATGTACTGCACGTCATCTCGACTGGATCCTATTTTTCGGTCTGAAAGGTGCAAGAGAGGACACCTCAATACAAATGGAGTTCAGGAAAAACACAAATCTCTCTCGTTTCCTCTCTACCTTCTCTCTCTCTCTCTCTCTCTCTCTTTTTCCCTCTTCCTCCCTCTGCCACATCTCTCTCAATCCCTCCCTCTCTCACTCTCCAACTCTCTCCATCTCTCTCCATCTCTCTCTATCTTTTAGGAAACAATAACATCTACACATGCGTGTGTGTGTGTGTGTGTGTGTGTGTGCGCGCACGCACACAGATGTGTGTGTGTCCGTGGAAGTGAATATTTGTGTGGGTGGATGTGCATGTCATCTGTGTGTGTGTGTGTATGTGTGTGTATGAATGTCTGTTTGTGTGTGTGTGTGTGCGTGTGTGTCTCTGTGTGTGTGTGTGTGTGTGTGTGTGTGTGTGTCTGTGTGTGTGTGTGTGTATGTGTGTGTATCAGCATGCGTTATGTACTGTGACGTGCGCCAAAATAGAACTTGTTTTGTGGCGTGCCCCCCCCCCCTCTTCCCCCGCGGAGCCGGCATGGCGAGCGCAGTCACGCACACACCACCCACCTCTCGTCTGTGACATCACAAGCGGGGCCAACACCCTCTTTGTGCCCCCAGATGTACTCACCCCCTGGCTTCGCTCCTCATGTGTTAAAGAGTTATTTGCAGTGAAAGAGAGATACTTACAGAACTCACGCTCGCTTTGCAGCATATGGCTTTGTTATGGTGTCGCTGCATCTAATAAAACAGCGACTATAGAGAGACTTAATGGGTTCGGGTGACGAGGAGCAAAGGGTGCTGAAGCAGGAACACAGCAGGGAGCAGAGGGGAGGGCTAAACAGCTGCCAATAACACTGCAAAGTGCACATGAATGATAGCGTGACGAGATTAATACATGAATTAAATAAAAAGGTAAAGAGATGAACACATGAATTAACTAACACAGTAAAGAGGTGAACACATGAATTAACTAACACAGTAAAGAGGTGAACACATGACATGAAACACTGTAAAGAGCACATGAGTTATATAACACTAAAGATATGAACACATGAACGAAGTAACACTGTAGAGATGAACACATGAATGAACTAACACTGTAAAGAGATGAAAACATGCATGGACTAACACTAAACAGATGAACACATGAATGAACTAACACTGTAAAGAAATGGACGCATTAATGAACTAACACTGTAAAGAGGTGAACTCATTAATGAACTAACACTGTAAAGAGATGGACGCATGAATGAACTGAAGAACAAGCTGTGGGAAGAAGAGATGTGTTCATCTCCACGTTCTTGCGTGTCTTCAGATGTTTACTTCGTTTCAGGATGGATGGAGACCGGCCGTTCATTTATTTTTAACCCAATGAACATTTGGTTTATTGGATTATATGTGTGAGGACGGATTCAGGTCATTTGTATTCTGATGCGACTCAGATCCCCTTCTGCTCAGTGGCAATGGAGAAGCGAAAACAGCCGAGATTACATATTGATTTTCAGCCTCCGCCTGCGTAATGAAGATAAACTTTATGTATCGACAAAATATGTAAATGCTGCTTTGGAGACTGCATGAGTGATTTCATTGGTCTTTTGCTCTCCTCCTCCACCTCTTCCTCCCCCTCTTCCCCTCCTCCCCCTCCTCCTCCTCGCCTTGCCGGAATATAAATGTAAATCTGGATGTGAAAGCCATCCCTTGGAGAGTATACTGAAACATTGCAAACAAAACAGCAATGCAACAAAACATGACTGACATCCAGAAGCAGCGACACAGCTCAGAACAACCGCAGGTTCTCTTGTCTGGGAGGCGGTGGCTGCGGTGGCTTTGTGACTCTGCTTTTGTTTTCGTTTTATGTTTTAATGAGAATGTCGCCTCATCGCGCCCCCTTTGCCTTTTATGTGTGGTCGTTTCACAAGACAGACAGACACATATCTTATGATAATTAAAAGTTCAAAGTGTCACACATTAATCCTGTTAATAACCAGAACGCCACGGTGCGGGGCTGAAGGCCGGAGGTGTATAGCATCGTTATTCAAAGGGTCCGGGGCCTCCATCAAACACACCGCTGCCCCCCGGAGAGGTGTGCTGAACTGCTGCTCACACTCTCCAGGAGAGAGACCTCCATCCCTGTGTGGAGGGTCATCAGTGTTTACCCTTCTCTCTCTCTCTCTCTCTCTCTCTCTCTCTCTCTCTCTCTCTTTCAATCCCTTGCGCCATTTCTCCCTCCGTCACTTCCTTTCTCTTGGTCCCGCTATCTCTCACACACACTCTCCCTCTCTCTCTCGCCCATCCCCTCTCCCACTCTCTCTCTCTCTCTCTCTCTCTCTCTCTCTCTCTCTCTCTCTCTCTCTCTCTCTCTCTCTCTCTCTCTCTCTCACACTCCCTCCTCCCTCTCTGCTGTACTGTGTGTAAATCTCGTCTGTGTGACAGGGGAAATTGCACAATCCATTTTAAAGCAGCTGCTTGAGAAGTGGGGGTTGGTGGTGAGGGTGGTGGTGTGAGGGTGGTGGTGGTGGAGGTGATGAGGGGGAGGGGTTGAGGTAATAGTGATGCATTTTCTACATTCAGAACCTGTAGTTCTGAGCAAGGCAGTGGACCTGACAGCTCTACCAGTAGAGCAGAGGTTTGTCATCACAGTCAGCGCCCGAACCAGCACCGGAACAGTTGGTAGATAATTAGCTAGGGTATTGCCCTTCTGCATGCGGTAGCTAATTAGCTAACAGTTTCCAGGTCCTGGGTTCAATCTGGGTTCAACTGGAACAGAGTGTGAATCGGGAAACGTGCACGTGTGGAACACCAGACCGTCAGGGATGCTGAATCATAGTATCATATAGAATCCTAGTATGAATCGTTGTATGAATCCTAGTATGAATGAATGTGACTGCAGCTGTACACAGACCCAGCATGCTGAAATGAAGTCAGATCCTGAATGACATCTGTATTCACTTTTAATAATAAATAACAAGCAGGGGATTAATGTCTTATTCTGCAAGTTGATTTCAAAGGTGGGCAGTCAGTTCATAATATTGATCAGAAATGTCCATGGTCACTCTTATTGATCGACGTACACAGGATTCAGTATTGTATTAAAACGGGGAAAGGGGGTTTAAAAGCTTGGTGAAAGGTGAAAGATGTTTCAAATGACCTTATGGTTTCATGGGGTTAGGGTCAGGGTTAGGGGTTGGCTTACCAACTTATTTACAGGCATACATATTTGTGGGAGTGTGTGTGTTTGGTGGCTGGCTGGCTTAATTGGCCTCACCTGGCCCAGTTAAGCCAAGCATACTCTTGAGTCGCACAACTCCATTTAGAGTCAGGCAAAATTCTGCTTCATCGGACGTCGTTTGCCATGCAGTGTACAGGGGGGAGAAAGGACCGATCTGGTCCAATCCAGTCGGTTCCAGTCTGATCGGCGACCCTACGACAGCTGACCAAAATTTTGATCGGCTGTCGTCAGGATCTCGCACAGTTGAGTCAATTCCCTATAATCAGTGCCTTTTTTCTCACTGCGCCTACGCAAAGTGGCAAAGCGTCTGAAAGCGCCATGGCAACATGACGCTTTGTGTGGATAGAAAATATGGAGGTTGGTCATGCTGTGGCAACAGCATACGTGCCACTTTGATGTTTTCCTCCTCCTCCTCACCACCGATATGAACTAGAGAAACATTGGTAGGAAATAGCTGCATGTCATGAGCCCTCTCCCAGAATGGGGAGAGGGCCCGACGGACCGTTCATTTTACATGCAGTGTGAACACTCATCACAACACAGGTCATGGTTTGACGATCGGACTGGACAGTGTGAGCACATCGATCGTGAATTTTGGCTTTACATCACGATTTACTCGTACAGTAGGAGTTGGAATGAAACGCACGACTTACGCACAACTTCAAAAATCATACAGTGTGCCCGGCTTTAGAGTCTGGGGGGGTGGGGCTGCAAGCCTGTGGTGCATTGGATAATCAGTGCACCACAGGTTAAGTCAGCCACCAGCACACACACCCAGGAGAGTGCTAGCATGCTAGCATGTACCATCTGCTCTGTTCATTTAATTTTACTTTCAATCTATTACAATAAACTGGACTTTCAACACCACTACTGCCTGTGTCCTTGGAGGAGCCCTGAGCCCAGCCACATGCCGTGGCATTGTGGCATTTTTTCTAGATTTCCTCCCATTTTGTATACACATATTTGTTTGCCAACATTTCCTCCACATGTTGTATTTATTTGACACCCCTCTTCGCTTCTCTCCTCTCCTCTTTTCCCATTTCATCTGTCCTCATAGGAGACTAGTGGACAGACTGAGGGATCTTACTGTAATATAGTTGAGCATGCTTTGTGGTGTCAGGGTTGCAAGCCAGGTCATAACTGGTTGGACTGGTTATCCTGGGACAGACTGGCAGATCGATTTTTTTTACCTCTTTTCAGTCTCGCACCTTTTAAGCTCGCCTTAAAGGTGTCAGCTCTGGAGGCAGCAGCGTTTGTTTTGTTTGGTGATGGATGACTGATGGGGGCTGAGGAGAGAGAGAGAAGTGCTGATGGAAAAAAAAAGTGGTGTAAATAAAGTTTCACTCCATCAACTAGGGTGGGTGGGGGGCGGGGGGATCCGTGAGCCTGGGGATGTTTTGAAAAGTTTTGACGTCTACCAGAAGTGTTTGTTTGTGTCTTCCTCCCCCACCGCGGGTCACATGACTCGGGGTGGAGGAGACGCAGTGGAGGCGCGCGCCACATCAAGCCCGCGACTTCAAACGGCGGAATCTGCACACTATGAATAATGCACTGCATTGTGGGAGGTGGAATTCTCCTGACAGGTGCATTTTTGGTAACCTGTGGAGGAAGTGCAATGGGGAAGAATAGAAGGACAGAATGAGAGGGGGGGGGGGGATAGATAGACAGAATGAGATAGATAAAGAGGGAGAGAGATTTATAAATGACTACAGAAAGAGAGACAGAGAAAGAGAGAGTGGGCGAGAGATACAATATGAGCGGAAGAGATAAATAATACAGAGAGAGAGAGAGAGAGACAGAGAGACAGAGAGAGAGGGATGCAGACAGAAAGAGAAATACAAATATAGAGAATAACAGACTAATAATTATCTGTGTATCCTTGGGTTTCACTGCAGTGTGCATTTACAATCCCTCTGCATCTCAATTAGGTTTAAGTTTGCCTCAATCTATCGACCAAAACACAACCACTTTGCAGCGCTAAATCTATTTTCTGAAGATTGATCGTCCGTCATCTGAACACATGGCAGCCAGTGACTTGCTCTTTCAGCTGAGGCTATTTGAGGACATTGTGGTATCTCTGATGAGTAAAGATTATCAGAAGTGTATCACCCCTGATTAGGCGCCGGATCACAGGATTCATTTACATGACATTACAATAATTTATAATACATTATATTTAATTACTTGGCACTGCACTACATAACTGAGGCTGCAAACAACAAAAGAATACAATTATTAATACACCGACTATGAATTGTGAAGGACGTGTATCGTGTGCAAATGTAACCATTCCTAACTTAATATAATATAATAAAAGAGTATTACTGCCTGATTGCTGTAGATGTGTCAACGGCATCTACTGCATCTTAACTCTGACGTCAAATGGTCCAACGATCCCGTGATTTCCTCAGAGAAACGGTTGAGGTGGCAGACGGCGATGTTTTCCAACACAGCATGTGTATGAAGCAGTGCTCTGTTATATTAGAAAATAGGTATATCTTCGGGTTAGAGATGGTTACCTTACCTCAGGGTTTGGTGTGCATGTACAGACTATTGAGGCTAACTCTGTCCTCAACGAAGGAAGGATTTCAAAGCATTTGAGGGGAACAAGTTGTGTCATTTCGAGGTCATTCCTGAAGAAGTACAAGAGGTAGAACATGAAAAAGTTTTATCCTTGTGTCTCGTGAGCATTTGGAGCAGATGAAAGGACGTGGGATGGAAGGGAATGGCCTCCAGAATCCTGCATTCACTGTAAGATGTTTGGGATAAAAGCCAGGCCAGGATAAGTTGACTGAGGGGGCTAATATCATATAATAATTGATGTAACCATGAAATAGCCTCAGATTAGAAATGAATAACCACAACTAGGGATGCCGGACCGATACCGATACCAGTATTCGGTATCGGTCCGATACTGTGCTCATGTACTCGTACTCGTACTTGTTAAACTACTCCGATACAACCGCACCGATACCACTTTGGCAACGCAACGTCAACCTTGTAATATTCTTAGCCAAGGAATATTGAAATAAAGAGATGCAACCGAGTTGTCGTTTATGGATGTTTAAATAGCACTGTTGCATTGGTACCCCAGAGCATGGGCGTGAATTTAGTGGGGGACCGCTGGGGAAATGTCCCCACCAATTAACGGAGCACCCCCCCCCCCCCCCATCAGAACCGCAAATTAACGGAGCACCCCCCCCCATCAGGAACCCACCAATTAACGGAAGCACCCCCCCCCATCAGAACCGCGAATTAACGGAGCACCCCCCCCCCCATCAGAACCGCGAATTAACGGAGCACCCCCCCCCCCCATCAGAACCACAAATTAACGGAGCACCCCCCCCCATCAGAACCGTGAATTAACGGAACACCCCCCCCCCCTCCAGACAAAACATTACATGTTTTCAAAGTCATTAGAACTGTAGGCCTAATGGTTTTATTAAGTACTCGTATCGGTATTCGGTATCGGCAAGTACCCAAATGTAAGTACTTGTACTTGTACTCGGTCTGAAAAAAAGTGGTATCGGTGCATCCCTAGCCACAACATAAGGCTACAGTTTCAAAAGCAGAGAATACATGTATGATTGACAGCAGTCACGTAAGAGCATGAAGAGCATTTTCTTTCATACAAAACCACGTCATGATATCCATCTTCGAACCAAGCCGCTGAATGTTAACGTTAGCAGTGTGTTACTGTTAGCATTATTAGTTGACCATTAGTTGACCTACAAAACAAGCAAGCTTGGTTTTTGGCGTGCGGCGCCCCCTACACCCAACAAACAGCGTTATCCGTTGTTGAAAAAATACAACAGCCTAGGCCCTAATCGAGAGCCACATGTATCTGATGCCAATCATTTTGTCGCGATTTTTCTATAGATACATAGAGCTTGAACAGAGGGCGCTGATCAACACAGAATGATTCAATAGCAGTGGGATTCGTGGGTTGTCTGGGGCTTCCATCTCTGGCCTTGTTGTTAGGCTGGTGTGGGTTTGGGGTGGGCGGGGTGGGCGGGCGGCTGCTCTACAATCCTTGAGGTGGATTTCTTGGCTTAGCTTAGTATCAGCCCCTGTGCCGCTACGTGGCTAATGTGCCATCTAATCAAGGCAATCATTTGTAAAAGGTCAAGTAATGGGTAGTGGGGGCGGATCATATGCTCGCATTTATTCCTCACTGCGGGACGCCGGCGGTAGCACCAGTCGCCCGCCGAGGCCACGTCAAAACACCGGCGTGGCTAATTAGCAGAATATCTCTCATCTCTTCCCGTGGTTCATCCAGGGGCTAGTCGGACAGCGTTGTGATGCAGGCTTCATTAAACTGTGGGCAGGAGAAGCACGGCGTCTGTTGATTTACTCGGTGTATTCATGAGGGCCTCCTCTGGCCGTTGTGCAAAACCTGGAGTGTTCCGCAGCGACAGCCTTGGAGCCTCACGTGGCCTGAATATGGATCTGATCTGGGACTTATGCATGCAAATGGAGCCAATGGACTCCCCTGTGGACGTGGGGGTTATATCAGGTTGAAGAGATATGAGGCAACTTTTAGGTGAAAATGTTTGGAAATGTATTTCTTTTTTGTTCAGTTGAAATCAGGCCTGGCTCAGCATTGTAAAACGTTTCCTCTGCAGGAAACTTTTTTGTTAAGACTTCCATGGCCAGCCTTGTGTGTGTGTGTGTGTGTGTGTGTGTGCATGTGTGCATGTGCGTGTGTGTGTCCGCGTGTGCATGTGTGTGTGTGTGTGTGCGTGTGTCTGTGTGTGTGCATGTCTGTGTGTGTGTGTGTGTGTGTGTGTGTGTGTGCGCGTGTGTGCGTGTATGTGTGTGTGTGTGTGTGTGTGTGTGTGTGCAATGTGTGCACTTACAAAACCTGACGTGAAAATAAAATGCTGGGAAAGTGATAAATCCTTCAGGCTCTGTTATTATCTTCAAGCAATGTCATGCATTAATGCATTAACACATTAATGCATGCAGTCTTGTTTATGAAACCGGCTGCCGCTTCATTGCTGTTAGCATATGGCTGTTAGCATATGGCTGTTAGCGATCGGTGCTGCTTTCCCTTCATTGCTTGTTCAACCCTCAACCGACAGCTTTTAATGTTTGTATGAAGTCACTTTGAAACAGACAAAGAGTGGCCTGAAAGCCAGCACGTCTGGTGTTCCAACTCAACTCATCGATTACTCCTTTAATGTGTCAGACAAACAAACTGGCACACTGTAATTACTTCTTTTTAACGTATTACTAGTCTGTGTTTTCTAACAATTTGATCTTATTAAATGTTGCAGAGTCTCCCGCTACACTTGGTTCTTGGTTTCTCCGAACCAAAACACAGAAATCAGTTAATTTAAAGTCGGTTTTGCTTGTCGGCGGTGGTGTGTGGTGGTGGCTGGTTTATCATGTGTGGCTTGATTGGCCAATGCACCACGGGTTTGCAGCATCTCCCAGCCCCCAGAGTCTCATCAGCCTCAGACTCAGGCCAGGTGAGGCTGCTTAAACCAGCCACCAACCACATTCCACATAAGCCTTTCCGCTACAGTTACATGTTGGCCCATTGGGCAGCTATTGCTCCCCTAACCATGCCTGGAAGGAGGGATCCCTCTTCTGTGTCCCTTCTCAAGGGTTCTGGGCTTAGGGTTGGCCTAGAGCAGTGGTTCTTAAGCTGGGTTCGATCGAACCCCAGGGGTTCATTGAGTCACTCTCAGGGGTTCGGCAGGCGTCAAGACACACAGTATAGCCCGGGTTCACACTAGCAATGTTGGGCCGTTTTTGTCGGCCGTCAAAAAATTGGCTGCCGACAATTTGGCAACACACAATTTTTCTTCGCCGTGTTCCATTACAAATATTTAGTTGCTTAGTAAAAATGTGTTACACAAAATAAATTCAGCCCACTCATATTATTCGTGACGTCACGCTCCGCTTGGCCATCATTGGCTGCAGCTGATCACGCCACATTGCTTTGCTTTGATATCTGTTCTGCAGGGAACTTGGTGCGCTCAGTAGTCGACTTGTGGCTGTTGTGATTGTACGTCATTTGTGATTTTCTTTTAATCTTTCAATCCCTATATACATCGAGCAAAAAAAGAAAGTGGCTGGACGAATACGTGCAATATGGATTCACGTGTAGTTGAGCAATTCTAGTCTAGCACCGGCAAAACTAAAGGAACACTTCCTAAAGCTGCATGGAGATGGGAAATACAAGAACACAACGCTTGTTGAATTCAAGGTGAAGAGAGCCAGATTCGATGAAAAGGCTACTCTGCCTGGGCAAACCACACACCATTGGCGAAACACTCGTAAAACCAGCTGCGTTGAAGATGGCGAATATCATGCTGGGAAAAGCTGCTGAAGATAAGTTATCCCAAAATCCTCTTTCAAATGACATTATCAGCAGCAGAATAGACAACATGAGCGATGACATCTTGGCTCAAGTAGTTGCAGATCTGATTTCAAGCCCAGCAAAATTCAGCCTCCAACTCGACGAGACCACCGACGTTTCCAATCTAAGCCAGCTTGTTGTATTCGTGCGCTATATGAAAGACGACGTGATAAAGGAAGATTTTTTATTTTGTAAGCCTCTTACAACAACAACCAAGGCAGTTGATGTGAAGAAACTCGTGGATGACTTCTTCAGAGACAACGATCTTTCGTGGAATATGGTTTCTGCAGTTTGTTCGGACGGAGCTCCAGCCATGCTGGGACGACACTCTGGTTTTGGAGCGCTGGTGAAATCCGATGCACCACACATCATTGTTACGCACTGTGTTCTGCACAGGCATGCCTCCAAAACTGGCAGAAGTATTATTAAAAATTGTCGTTGAATGTGTGAACTACGTGCGAAATAGTGCTATGAAGCACCGCATCTTCAAAGAGCTGTGTAAGGAAATGGGCTCTGAATTCGAGGTACTTCTGTACGATTCTAATGTTTGGTGGTTATCCCGGGGAAAGGTGCTGAATCGTGTTTTTGCCATGCGTGTGGAATTAGCCCTGTTTTTGCGAGAGTACCAACAATTCTGAGTTCATTCTCATTTTGGCGTACATGGCCGATATTTTCGATGCGCTCAATCATCTCAATCGACAGATGCAGTGCGGTGGAGTCAACATCATCGAAGCAGAAGAAAACCTGAAGGCGTTTAAAAAAAAGCTACCTTTATGGAAACGACGAACAGAGAATGATAACTTCGCAAACTTTCCCCTGCTGGACGACTGTGTCAGTAAGATCGAAGACGTGTCTGGAATTGGAGACATTTCTGTACCTGGGGAGCTGAAGCAAGCAATTGCCATGCACTTAGATGAGCTCGCAAAGTCTCTCGATGGATACTTCCCCACCAGAGAGTCATATCCAGCATGGGTGAGACAGCCGTTCACGTTTAGTGTTGCGACAGCAGATGTCAACGATGAATACCTCGACGAAATCATTGAACTTCAGCACTTCAACAGCAACTCTTCAGAACAACAACGCTCTCAACGTTTTGGTGTCACCAAATCGTACCAAACCCTCTTATTGCTAAGAAAGCCCTTGAGATGCTCACACCGTTTGTTACAACGGATCCTTGCGAGCAATCCTTTTCGAGGATGTAGACATGAAAAGTAAGAAAAGGAACAGACTCTGTTGCGAAAATGATATGAGAGTGGCACTTGCCCAGGTGAAGCCGCACATTTCTGAACTTGTATCTGAAAGGCAACAGCAAAAGTCACATTGATTTGCAGTAAATATTCATTGAGTTATGTTTTTGTGTGAAATTCATGTTTTGTTGGTTTTGTTCTTTGAACACACTGATTTTGTGTGCAACTGGTGCATGGTTCGTTTTGTGCACTAATAAAATATATACCTATGTTTTGAAGAAATCATATTTTATTTTTCCAATTACGAAGGGTTCGGTGAATGCACTGATGAAGCTTGCAGGGTTCAGTAACTCCAATAAGGTTAAGAACCACTGGCCTAGAGGGTTTAGGGTTCGGGGGTTTAGTTGTATATTGTTCAGAGCTTACCTTGGCTGCAAAAATACGCTCCTAGTGCTGTAGCGATGGTTACATGTACTGCCCACTGCTCCTAGTACTGTAGTGATGGTTAAATGTACTGCCCACTGCTCCTAGTACTGTAGTGAGGGTTAAATGTACTGCCCACTGCTCCTAGTACTGTAGTGATGGTTAAATGTACTGCCCACTGCTCCTAGTACTGTAGTGATGGTTAAATGTACTGCCCACTGCTCCTAGTACTGTAGTGATGGTTAAATGTACTGCCCACTGCTCCTAGTACTGTAGTGAGGGTTAAATGTACTGCCCACTGCTCCTAGTGCTGTAGTGAGGGTTAAATGTACTGCCCACTGCTCCTAGTACTGTAGTGATGGTTAAATGTACTGCCCACTGCTCCTAGTACTGTAGTGAGGGTTAAATGTACTGCCCACTGCTCCTAGTACTGTAGTGATGGTTAAATGTACTGCCCACTGCTCCTAGTACTGTAGTGATGGTTAAATGTACTGCCCACTGCTCCTAGTACTGTAGTGATGGTTAAATGTACTGCCCACTGCTCCTAGTACTGTAGTGATGGTTACATGCAGAGATCACATTTTGTTGTCTCGTACTTGAACTTGTGCAATGACAAATAAAGAATCTTCCTGATCTCAGCTCTACAGGCCAACCTATCTCTCAAAGCTCTCTCCTCTCCTCCTCTCGGTTCCTCCCTCTCCTCCACCTGTCTCCCCCTTTATCCTCTCCTCATTCCACTCCGCCCACCCCCTCTCTTCTTCTCCTCTTGTCCTCCTCTTCTCCTCTTGTCCTCTGTTCCTCCCTGCGGGTGCCGGGACCTCCTGTGCAACATGAAAGGTTAGAGGCAGTGTGAAGGTAATGTGTAGACAAACGCACAAAAAGACACACACACACACACACACACACACACACACACACACACACACACACACACACCACACACTCACAAACGCACACACATACACAACACACACACACACACACACACACACACACACACACACACACACAAACACACAGTCGAGGACGCAATGTACTGTGAACAAGAAGCCAGCAGGTCCAGGATTCCAACTTTTCTATATCTATCTGTCTGTCTCTCTCTCTCTCTCTGTCTGTCTGTCTGTCTGTCTGTCTGTCAAACAAACAAACGAAGTAAAAGGGGAAAACCATCATCAGAACAGAATTAGATGAACAGCTTTTTATTCCAAAAATATCTATTTTAAACAGACAAAGCATCTCATTTGCATGACATTACCTCATAACTGCAGAGAGGAAATACAACAATAATATTTCCCCTGGGCCTGTCTATAGAGGGCCAACAACTGAGAGTAAGAGACTTCATGTGACGTCTGACTAGACACCGACATCTCTGTTGACAGGCAATCGGCGCACAGCGTTGTGTAGCATATGGTCGACTGAACACCCAAACCAACAGCCTTCAATTCGCTGACTGATGCTAGTTGTTATATGCTAATGTGCCATTGGCAGATCATTTAATGCTTCAATTGAAATTGAAATTGTGTGTTCTGTTCCAAAAAATGTTATGACGAGTAAATAATCCACGTCTTTTCATTGAAATGCACAATGATGAATAAACCAATAGTTCCGTCCTATTTATCCAACCGTGGTCATTTACGGAGAACACCTGCCTGTATTATCAGTGCAGGCTGGAAGTATTACAGTAAATATGAAGGTTGTATACTGCATATATATAACACATAATGACACAATAGGCTTGCCATATCCCCTGGGTGTTTGGGGGAATTGAATTTGAACGCTCTGCATTAGAGATAATCTGGAATAAATGATTATAGGATGCTGCGGTATTCTCCAGGAGATTGGCGAGAGAAATTAAACTGTCAGATCATTTTCATCTCAGATGAGTTTCTCTATTGTTATGTTTAAATCAAATAGTTTTGCTCTCTGAAACTTTGCCTTTGTATTTATGCTCATAGCGTTTTAGTATAGTGTAGTACAGTACAGTACATCATAGCATAGCATAGCATTTAGCATATGGCATAGAATACAGCATTGCATATCATAGCAAATAGCATTTAGTATATAGCATATAGCATATAGCATATAGCATATATCATATAGAATATAGCATAGCTTAGCACAGCATAACATATAGCATATAGCACATAGCATATACGTAGCATAGTATAGCGTTTTAATGCATCAAAGCACATACAGTGTGAGTGTAGCAGGGCTGTATTTGTCCGCTGGCTTCAGGTAGGATTCAGGGCTACTTGGGAGGCAGAACTCCAAAATCGTATAGAAAACGTCTACAGTGTGTGGCTGTGTGCTTTGGGCTTCTCAGCACCTGCTGAGAAGAAATGTTCACGTCTATTCTTTGCCAGGTAGCCGAGTCTTCTACAGTGCATGACTAACCTAAACAAAGAGTAGGTTAAATGCAGTGTCATGGACAGGACAGTGTCATGGACAGGACAGTGTCATGGACAGCACAGTGTCATGGAGAGGACAGTGTCATGGACAGCACAGTGTCATGGACAGGACAGTGTCATGGACAGGACAGTGTCATGGACAGGACAGTGTCATGGACAGCACAGTGTCATGGAGAGGACAGTGTCATGGACAGCACAGTGTCATGGACAGGACAGTGTCATGGACAGGACAGTGTCATGGAGAGGACAGCTGGTGACTCTCAATCTTCCTCCACCTCCAACAAAAGCAACCTAACCACACCCTCGCCCTGCAGCACCCAACGAGGAGATACACCTTACAGCACCCAACCACCACCACCACCACCACACCCCCCATCACCCAACCACCACCCAGCACCCCATCACCACAACCTGTACAACCAAACACATTCCCATCGTTTACAACACTACATCCATGGAGGAAGAGGAGGAGGAGGAGAGGAATAGGAGGAGGGGGGAGGAGGTGGAGCAGAAAGGAGCGAGGAGAGAGGATAGGGGGAAGACGATGGGTGGGAGACAAGGAAGGAAGGAATTATTCTGGAGAAGGATTCTTCATGTAAATAAATATTCCGGTGTTGTTGTTTGAACAATAGATGACAGAGCTAAACAGCGCTGGTTGGTTGTAGGGGCTTTCTACTGAAGTTCTTCACCTCAGAATGCTTTTCATGACAGAAAACTTGAAGCTTGAATTTAATGAATCAAAACAAAACAAACGCTGAAGCTTCGACTGGCGCTGGATAAAACCACGTGCAGAGAACGAACAACATGCATAATCCCTCGTTTTTAACACGTGGAATATCTTCACCACATTAGTGTCAAAATCAACTGTGTTCATCAGATATTTCTTGTTATTTCTCCACCAACCACCACCACCACCACCACAGAAGAAGAAGAAAGCGGTTTGCAGAGTCATGTTTGTCTCTCCATCAATTTAAACTACGTCTGAAATACTGAGTGCTGTTTATCAGAAGACGATCAAAACATTTCCACCCCTGAAGGAGACTGGATTATTTTATCTACAGATGTATTTATCTGCAGATGGATGTGTGGGGCCGAATGACACAGATCTGTTGATCAGTCACAGTCTGCTGTGGAAATTAAACACACTGTACCGCCTGAAGCAGAAGTACAATCAGTTTTTCCACACGTTCCCGGGCTAAGCCCTTCGTCCCTGAGGATGACCTTGGCTTACATGATCCGCTGTGAGCCTGTCAATAGCGTCTGCTCCTTCATCAATCTTCAGTCACCTCTTTCAAGACGAGTGGAGCGCAACATGTGTTTGTTATCGACCCGGTGCTATCCTGCAGACGGCGGCCATGATTGTTTGTGCTTGTGCTTGTTTGCATTCCTAAAATCTCAAGGTATAGGTTGTCATCATCATCCTCTTCCTCTCCATCAGTACGATGTTATTCATCCCTCTTCTTCGTCAACCGCCTCCCACCTTCCGAAAGCCTTGCATGATTCTTGTGATGAAAGATCCCGATGTAGCCTTGTTTGATCCTTTTCAAACTCTGCTGTGAACTGAACAGGGGAGCCGGTGGACGCGAGGATAAGCCGGGGCCCTGACTCTCGCTCTGACCCCCTTGTTCCTGTTCCCCGAGTGGTTTTTACTGCCCCATTAGAGTAAACATTTGCCTGGTTGACTTTGACGTGGTGTTCCTGTGAGGAGGGTGAAACTGTGTTAAGATACTCTGGAACTGCAACACAGTGCTCGCTCTACCAGAGAGGATGTATGCACACACTAAATATGTGTATTTTCTACATTTATTGTGTGCTACTTCGCATTTAGAAGTCTCATCTGTCCTGGAAGCAATATCTCATAAGGAAATTGCCAGGACATTATGATCTAGGACAGAAGTCCTAGTCCTAGACAGATGTTTTATTGTAACTGTTTACAATGGCTTTTAGTTTCCTGGTGGCCGGGGGGGTAAACTATCTTTTCTCTGCTTTCTCCCCATTACTGCAAAATTTTCTGAAGGCCAAACAATTCCCAGCACCTCTCTTAGGCAAGAGAAAACTTTATTCATACAGAGGAACCTGAAGGCAGCTTTCTGTGGTATACTGTGGTATAGCCTCCATCTCCACGCCACCTTATCACCACCACGGCAAGATCGCTCTGATATCTCACACAAACAAAGGGTTGTTTTGGGGTTGTTGTTGTTGTTGTTGTTGTTATTGAGTTGTGTGGAGCTTGCCTCTCAGTGTGTGTGTTTTAAGTCTTGTTGTCATCATATGACACCAAAGCCCAGAGATGTTCAGTGTCTACCCGAGGTTTGATGAGTCTAGCTGCTGTTGTGTGTGTGTGTGTGTGTGTGTTTGAGTGTTTTACACACACACACACACACACACACACACACACACACACACACACACACACACACCACAGCCAGCGCCAAGGAGGCAGCGATGGGGTGTAAGCGTAACACATCCAAGCCTTGTTTTATTTAAAGCCCTGGAAGTGGTCCAGGCGGTCAGAGAGACAGAGGGGGATCTAACAAGCCGCTTAAACTCTCCCAGAACTCCGGTTGTTCTTCTCCAACCATGAAGCAGAGCTCTCCTAACAGAGCGCAACAGAAGACTGCCAGTGAGTCTGGGAAGTTAACTGCAGGTCTGCTGTTCACGAGTCTTCGGTCTCCGCATGACATTGTACAGCCGCTGGCTCCTACCCGGGACCCCGACCTGATGTAGACCCAGGACCCCGACCTGATGTAGACCCAGGACCCAGAGCTGATGTAGACCCAGGACCCAGAGCTGATGTAGACCCAGGACCCAGAGCTGATGTAGACCCAGGACCCAGACATGATGTAGACCTGGAGGCCAGACCTGATGTAGACCAGGGACCCCGGCCTGATGTAGACCCAGGACCCCGACCTGATGTAGACCCAGGACCCAGAGCTGATGTAGACCCAGGATCCAGACATGATGTCGCCCTGGGGGCCAGACCTGATGTAGACCCGGGACCCCGGCCAGATGTAGACCCAGGACCCCGACCTGATGTAGACCCAGGAACCAGAGCTGATGTAGACCCAGGACCCAGACATGATGTAGCCCTGGGGGCCAGACCTGATGTCGACCCGGGACCCGGATCTGATGTCGTCACAGGACCAGGATCTGATGTCGACACAGGACCCTGATCTGATCAAGACACAGGACACGGATATGATCAACACACAGGACCCAGACCTGATCAAGACCCAGGACCCAGACCTTATCTAGACCCAAGACCCAGACCTGATCTAGACCCAGGACCAGACCTGTCAACAGGAGCTACTGCTTGTAGAGCTGAATCGATTCCTTAGTGGTGTGTGTGTGTGTGTGTGTATGTGTGTGTGTGTGTGTGTGTGTGTATGTGTATGTGTATGTGTATGTGTATGTGTATGTGTATGTGTATGTGTATGTGTGTATGTGTGTATGTGTGTATGTGTATGTGTATGTGTATGTGTATATGTTATGTATATGTGTGTGTGGTCCCCCAGGGCATTAAAGGGTCCTGTCTATAGGGTGATTTGCTGTACACGCTAGGTGTGTGTGTAATCCACAGCGTGCAGCTGAACCAATCGAAGGGCCCGATCCCAGCTGAATATTGACCAGCGAGTGATTGGATGATGAATGATGGCAACCGTAACACAATTGTGTGGCGCTTTATTCCAATAGTTTGTTCCTATTGGTTGAAACTGTTCCAAATCAGTCATACCGATTTCAGCCAATCAGAAACAGCAGTTACACAGTCACACAGAATTAAAGTATTAATTTCATCAGCAATATTCACACATGAATCCCACATTTCCATCTGCTGTTCCTAGTTTAACTGTTTCCTGTTCCTATTGCAGAACCGCTGAATCTGACACAAATCAACCTGACCTACTTTCAGTTTTTAGGATGCATTCTATTGTTTTTGTTGCTTTCGTTCAACCAAGCTACAGCTAGTACAGTATTTACATAATTGAACCATTTAACCTGTCTCCCGATCGGGCCCAAGCTGAACAAACCTTGCACTATAAACACACTAGAACCTAAACTCAGGCAGAACTGACGTTAAATCGGACAACAATGATTCATCGCTGCACCAGCTCAAAATATCTCTGCATACACTGCAGGTGTGAGTATTGGGTGTGGGTCTAGGCTGGGCGCTATTACTGCTTCTCGGTTGTGGGTCTAAGTAGTGGGTCTGGGGCTGGGGATACGGGGGTATAATTAGAAGCAGTGGTAAAGGTGAAGTGGTGGAAAACAGTGATCTGGCCCAGCTGAACGCACTTCACACCCAGATGATGATGATAATCTCTCTCTCTCTCTCTCTCCCTCTCTCTCTCTCTCTCTCTCTCTCTCACACACACACACATTATGCAGGTCGATTGCAGCTCTTATGGCCCTCACATATTATGGGCTATAAATTGCAGGCTCTTACCGAGGGAGGGAAAATGCTGTTTGTGCAGCTGAAAGGTTTCTGGTTGGCTGCAGTGCCTCGCATCAGGCACAGAACATTGATGATGAGGTGATTGATTGGTGAGTGTATTCTGCATCTGCACATTATCTCCCTCGTCATCAATATTACATGATACATACACTCTCTTCCTCACCTCCTCCTTCGCTCTCCCTTTCTCTCCCTCTCTCCTTCTCTCCCTTTCTCTCCCTCTTTCTCTCTCTCTCTCTCCCTCTCTCTCTCCCTCTCTCCTTCTCTCTGTCTGTCTCTCATTCCCCCTCCCTCTCTCTCTCTGCCTTTCTCTCTACATCTCTCTCCTTCTCTCTCCCCTCTCTCTCTCTCTTCCTCTCTCTCTCCCTCTCTTTTCCCCACCCCCTCGTCTCTCTCTCGCGCGTGCGTGCGCTCTCTCTCTCTCTCTGGTTGTCTCTCTCACGGTTAATAGAGCTGGTATGGGTGTCATTCAGCTGGAGAGGTCAAAGGTTAACAGGGACAGTTTAAGGACTGTCTGAGATGGAGGTCAGAGAATGAAGAACTCTCTATTGGTTTTCTTTACGTTTAGAAGAGTCACAGAATATACTGACCTTTTCCTTTCACAATTAAGAAAGCAGTTAGAATTCCCTGGGTTTAGTTTGTAGTTTGGAATTAAAAAGAGCAGTAATATCACAGAAGATAATGGAGGAGGGGTCCACACCCTGGGGTCCACAGTCTGCCTGTAGGCCTCCCTGAGCTAAAAGCCCCCTCACCACCACATGCTCCTGTAAGGGTAAGTAAACCCTTGTGCTGGTGAACATTTGTGTGTTCTTTTGTTTCCTGTGTTATCTAAATGTAGAAGGTTATTAAACAGAGGAAACTGTCTATATGATAGGTCGGCTACTTCCAGTTAAAACCGCTCTTCCAGAGTGGTAGTTTTTCTATTGGCTGTCTCGGGTGGGTGTCAAATAGGTTTTGACAACGCATGGAACCCAATGTGTCCATTTTTGTAAAACCTTTACGACTGTCACGACTCAGATCGCAGCCGTAAGTTTTCCTGCTAAAACGGTTTGCTAACTGTAAATGACATGTATCTGAATTCACCGTACGTTAACGTACTCTGGGTAAAGCACCTCCCAAACACGAAAACACTATGCATGTTGGAGACATTGAGAGGTTGAATGGAGGAAGAAGAGACGTTTCTAAAACAATGTCATCTGTAATCTGATCACATTGATGGGTCGGTAATCTCTTCACATCAAGAACAACCAGAGCGGTCGGCCTCAAGACATGCTAATGCTAATCAGTCCGGGCAGCTTCGCGCAAATGCGCCGTGACTGCAGCCTTGGCTCCCGAGCGATGGCCCTGACAACATTGATGGTCTTGAACTGTCCGTCTCCGGCTGATGCAAAGGTCACACTGATAAACCAATAAGCTAAGGCCTTTGTCAGGACGGGTGTAGCCTCTTCATCCAACTTCCCTGTAGCAGCGTTTGTGTTATTCTGTGTGACTTCTTTTTTTTTAAACAAAACAAAAACAAGAAATAGACATTAATCCTGATTTAGAATCAGAACAAAATCACAGCCTGCATCTACATCAGCTCCGGCCCCTGGGTCTACATCAGCCCTGGCCCCTGTATCTACATCAGCTCTGGCCCCTGGGTCTACATCAGCCCTGGCCCCTGGATCTACATCAGCTCTGGCCCCTGGGTCTACATCAGCCCTGGCCCCTGTATCTACATCAGCTCTGGCACCCGGGTCTACATCAGCTCTGGCCCCTGGGTCTACATCAGCTCTGGCCCCTGGGTCTACATCAGCCCTGGCCCCTGGGTCTACATCAGCCCTGGCCCCTGGGTCTACATCAGCTCTGGCCCCTGGGTCTACATCAGCCCTGGCCCCTGGGTCTACATCAGCTCTGGCCCCTGGGTCTACATCAGCTCTGGCCCCTGGGTCTACATCAGCTCTGGCCCCCGGGTCTACATCAGCTCTGGCCCCCGGGTCTACATCAGCCCTGGCCCCCGGGTCTACATCAGTTCTGGCCCCTGGGTCTACATCAGCCCTGGCCCCTGGGTCTACATCAGCTCTGGCCCCCGGGTCTACATCAGCTCTGGCCCCCGGGTCTACATCAGCCCTGGCCCCCGGGTCTACATCAGTTCTGGCCCCTGGGTCTACATCAGCCCTGGCCCCTGGGTCTACATCAGCTCGCTGGCCCCTGGGTCTACATCAGCTCTCCGGCCCCTGGTTCTACATCAGTCAGATAAGTTAAAATTAAGTTAGAATTGATTTATTATGTCCTGGTATGACTTCATCATCTTCTCACTGAATTATACTTCCATCCATCCATCCATCCATCCATCCATTTTCGTCCGCTTATCCGGGGTCGGGTCGCGGTGGCAGCCGGCTAAGCAGGGCCCCCCAGGCTTCCTTTTTCCCCAGCCACACTCTCTAGTTCCTCCTGGGGGGTCCCGAGGCGTTCCCAGGCCAGACGAGATATGTAATCCCTCCAGCGGGTTCTGGGTCTGCCCCGGGGTCTCCTCCCAGTTGGACGTGCCCGGAAAACCTCCAAAGGGAGGCGCCCGGGGGGCATCCTAATCAGATGCCCGAACCACCTCAGCTGACTCCTTTCGATGCGGAGGAGCAGCGGCTCTACTCCGAGCTCCCTCCGGATGTCTGAGCTCCTCACCCTATCTCTAAGGCTGAGCCCAGCCACCCTGCGGAGGAAACTCATTTCGGCCGCTTGTATCCACGATCTCATTCTTTCGGTCACTACCCAAAGCTCGTGACCATAGGTGAGGGTTGGAACGTAGATGGACCAGTAAATCGAGAGCTTCGCCTTCCGGCTCAGCTCCCTCTTCACCACAACGGACCGGTACAGCGCCCGCATCACTGCAGACGCTACACCGATCCGTCTGTCCATCTCCCGCTCCATTTTGCCCTCACTCGTGAACAAGACCCCGAGATACTTGAACTCCTTCGCTTGAGGCAGCAACTCACTCCCAACCCGGAGGGAACACTCCACCGTTTTCCGGCAGAGAACCATGGCCTCAGACTTGGAGGTGCTGACTCTCATCCCGACTGCTTCACACTCGGCTGCAAACCGCCCCAGTGCATGCTGGAGGTCACGGTCTGATGTAGCCAACAGAACCACATCATCTGCAAAGAGCAGAGATGCAATTCTGAGGTTCCCAAACCGGACACTCTCCTCACCTCGGCTGCGCCTTGAGATTCTGTCCATGAAGATCACGAACAGAACCGGTGACAAGGGGCAACCTTGGCGGAGTCCAACACCCACTGAGAACATGCTTGACTTTGTGCCGAGAATACGGACGCAGCTCGCACTTTGCTCGCAATTATACTTAAATTACCACAAAGTTTTGCTTTCAGAACAAACAGCCAGGCCTGTGGGTGAATGTAATGGATTAAAGAAGAAACACACACACACACACACACACACACACACACACACACACACACACACACACACACACACACACACACACACACACACACACACACACACACACAGAGTGTAGTGGGTGGACCAATTGGAATAAAGTAGACAGAAACCAGGGTTGCAGCAAAACAAATTTGGTATTTATTTTTGTGTGGGGAAAGAGGAGGGGAATAGAAAGTAACTTCAATCCACATCTACTTTTAATCCACCAACATGGCCAAGATTAGCCATTCACCATAAAAGTCCATAATAAAGTTTAAAGTGTTCAAAGAGGCCACTTACCCCAAGACTGGCCCAGTGGACCGTCCTGGTCTCCACTGTCCTCTAGCCCAAGCCAGTCACACACACACACACACACATCACATACACACATCGTCTTTTAGGCATCGTTCAACCAACTTCTCTGACTACGGACAGCAACTGATCTCTCTCTCTATCCACCTACTGCTGCAACACTATCACCTGCATAGGTTGGAGTTCAAGCCAAAAGGGCGGTTTAATAACAACAAAGGAGATTGCCAAAAAGGATGCCACAAAAAATAATGGGATCCGGGGGAAGGCCTCTGCGGGTTGGCTCGACTCAGCAGAGGGGTCCGGGATGCTGGAGGGATGAGAAGGAGAAGGGGGGTAAGTGATAGAGATCACGGATGCGGCAAAGGCAAAAACAGGGCTTGGCACAACAACTGCGAGAAGTTTAGTTGGCGAGAGAAAAATACTACACTGTGTGATAAGAGGCATACGTTACCACCAGGAGTCTATGGAAAGATCTGGCCCCCGAGTGGAGTGCAGGCCAGGTTCTTGTATGGTTGGCGGTGATTGCAGATCAGCGGCAGGTGATTAGGGATGGTAAGCAGGTGCAGAGAGTCGCGCTTGTGGCGACGTTGTCGTCGCTCCGCCATTGCGCCTGCGCCGACGGGAATG
>PIJE02000272.1:147182-149682 GCA_002895965.2 Coryphaenoides rupestris | reverse complement strand
ATCACGTTCCTATTAACTCCCTCATTCCTCTCTTGCCCCTGCTGCTGACTCACCCCCCATTCTGTCTGTCTGTCTGTCGGTTCTCTCTCGTGTGTGTGTGTGTGTGTGTGTGTGTGTGGGGCAGGGGCAGGGGCAGGGCTCAGACACACACACACACGGTTCCACCCCAGTTGTTCGAAAAACATCTCGAAGTGAAATCGACATGAGCCCCATCGGCCCGTTTGAGATAAGAAAAGACATGAATTGTGTCTGAGACGCATGACCATGCGTGAGGCATGCATGGAGTTCTCAACAGCTTGATTGGTTATTATATTTTAGTTCCTCTAACAAATTTATAAAGGGCTAATTACAAAATGTTAATGAGGGTTTAGGTAGAAAGTTAGAGATGAGATAGAATTTAGTTTGACAATATTCACTTGCAAAACAAAATAGCTTGTTGATAAAGGACAGCTTGATTCATTATTATTTGTTCGTTATTAATATTAATATATTTAAGCACACCAAGCGCAAAAAAGAAAAAAAAAGGAAATCAAGGAAATAGCAGCATGCCACTCAAATCAGATCTCTCTCTCTCACTCTCACACACACACACACACACACACACACCCAGATGCCCTCTCTCTCTCTCACTCACACACACACACACACACACACACACACACACACACACACACACACACCCAGATGCCCTCTCTCTCTCACACAAACACACACACACACAGAAACACACACACGATGTCTTGTTTAATGTCAGGCTGAAAGGTCCACGGGCACCAGGAGACTCCAAAGTAGTACTGAGCCGATTGTGTCCAGCGTGAGGTAAGGTTGTTTCATGTACAGAAGGCGCTCATAGTTTCATTTGACAATCAATCAATCAATCAGCTGAAGTCTATTTTATAATCTTCCCATTGCTTCATTTGGCACACGTGTTGATCCAAAGGGACTTAAGCAAGGAATTAAAATACATCAGTCATTCAGATATCACAATCTTACTGCGATGGGGGCCGACGACGGACGTCAGGGGATCGAACCCAGTAGCTTCTTGGGGATGGGAGTTGAACGCCTATAGCTACAGCACTGTCCTGCCTGCTTGTCTCCCTTCTACAGTCCATTATGATATCATCAGCATGATGGACTAGAGGTGGACTGTAGCTAGATCATGTTATAGTGAGTCTGGGCTGTGCAGCACCCGGTACAGGCGAGGGCCTAGAAACCCACTACAAATCAGACACATCACCTCGGTAACACCTTGGTTTCTACCACTGCATGGGCTTGGGACATCAAACGTGGGCGTGTCCCCCCAGGTGTGTAATGGGTTGATCAGACGACCGGTTGTGTAGATTTAGATTTAGAAATGGCTTGTGATGGCGACAACGTCACACCTGGTGGAACAACAGAAGGAATCTAAAAGGAACGTGACATGTTTTGTCATCTAGCTGTGGTGTCTGTTTATTTAAGTAAATAATTAAGTACGTAAAACTTTATTTATATAGCACCTTTCATACCAGAAATGTAGCTCACAGTGCTTTACAGCAGAGAAATTACATGCATTACATGCAAGTGCTTCACATAAAAAATAGACATAAAATTAGACATCAGAATAGAAAATGGACATTAGAAATAAACATTAAAAACCGTAAAAACAAAAGTCGACATTAAAAACCATAAAAGCATGAACATAACAACAATAAAAACCTGTTGGGTTCTTCCCAAGATAAAAGGTGACGATTCAGCAGTGCAAAGTGCAAGCAGGTGCAATTTCAAATGTACATCGTCCAAAGCTAAAGTAAAAAGTGGAATTTCAGGCGTACCTAGTTAAAAGCTAAATTAAAGAGATGTGTTTTTAGCTTTCCTTTGAAAATATTTCGTGAGCTAGCTTCCCTGACGTCTATAGGTAGTGTGTTCCATCGCCTTGGGGCGGCCCAATAATTTAACGCCCCACCCCTCACCCCTACAGATACCCCCCCCCCCCCCTTTACACACACACACACACACATACACACTTCCACACAGTCACAAATCTCATCTGCGATGGTGAATTATTGATCGGTCCATGTCTCTCTCTCTCTCTCTCTCTCTCTCTCTCTCTCTCCGATGTGAAGTGGCGACTGACCTCAAAAAGTCATAGTGGCCATGGTGCTGATGAGGGGTCGTCATGGACACGTCAGTCAGGGCGGCGACGGAGTGATGAGCAGAATGGCACGACCCAGTTTCCTCTGATGATGATAAAAGGTTTTGTTACTGTACTGTGTGTGTGTGTGTGCGTGTGTGTGTGTGTGTGTGTGTGTGTGTCTGTATGTGTATACGTGTGTGTGTTTGAACTCTGTGTGTGTGTGTGTGTGTGTATATGTGTGTTTGAACTCTTTGTGTGTGTGTGTGTGTTTGAACTCAGTGTGCATGTGTGTTTGAACTGTGTGTGTGTGTGTGTGTGTGTGTGTGTGTGTGTGTGTGTGTGTGTGCCTTCTCAAGGTGTCTTCTCCTCCCACTGGGTTTGGGTTTG
>PIJE02000272.1:132182-144682 GCA_002895965.2 Coryphaenoides rupestris | reverse complement strand
AGATGAACTGAAGAACACATTCCATTAAAAATGTGTATACACACATGTATGTGTGTGTGTGTGTGCCTGCCTGTGAGGTTGATAGATGAACTGAAGAACACATTCCAGTCCGAATGTGTGTACACGTGCGTGTGTATGTATGTGTTCGTGAGCAAGTGCGTGAGTGTGGATGCATGTGTGTGTGTGTGTGTGTGTGTGTGTGTGTGTGTGTGTGTGTCTGTGCACGCGCACGTGTGTGTGTACGTCTGTTGGAGGATTTGCGCAGGTCAATTCCCTGGTGTGTAGTGTGTATCTTTTAATCTATACCACTACAAGTACTACAATCTCAGCACACACTTACAGACGCTAGCCCTGACCGAGGCAGCGCAGAAACACTAAACAGCATCAGAGCTGAGAAGCTAAGAGGAACTGCAGTTCAGAGTGAGAGAGAGCATCCTATCGTACGCTGGCCTGTCAGCCACACACACACGCAAGGCTTTGGAGTGCTCTCCAGGTATTCTTCACATTCTGCGTATTTTAATTACCTTGATGAGTGGCTTTCAGTTAGCAGCCAAATTATGTCTAATAAATGTGCCCCCGGGTTCGGTGTTAAAGGATTTAGCTCAAAGGGGGAGTTCTGAGACAAAAACATTTCATTCAACAAATGTAATTGATTATTGATTGAGTTTATTGTGACAGACTTCAAGGCCAGGCGATATACGCTTGCATGCTATTCAGCTATTCATCTCCCATGCAGATGCAGGGTGAGATTCCATCTGGCCGGCTCTGACCTTTAGAAATTGGATTTCTACCCACGCTCATTCACTTTTGAATGATGGCAGGCAAATGTGCTTCGTTTTGGAGAAGGATAAAACACACAGGGTCTGAAAGTGGACTGTGTGGAATAGGGTTTGTGTGTGAGAGAGAGAGAGAGAGAGAGAGAGAGAGAGAGAGAGAGAGAGAGAGAGAGAGAGAGAGAGAGACTGACAAACAGACAGTCTCTGTAACTCTACTGAGAAAGATACAGAGACAGAGACAGAGAGAGAGACAGAGACAGAGACAGAGAGAGAGAGACAGATATAAACACAGAGAGACATTAAAGACAGAGGGACAGACGCAGAGAGACAGAGAGAGACAGAGAGAGAGAGACAGATATACACAGAGAGACATTAAAGACAGAGGGACAGAGACAGAGAGACAGAGAGAGACAGAGAGATACACAGAGAGACATTAAAGACAGAGGGACAGAGGGACAGAGGGACAGAGACTGAGAGACAGAGAGACAGAGACAGAGAGAGAGAGACAGATATACACAGAGAGACATTAAAGACAGAGGGACAGAGGGACAGAGACAGAGAGACAGAGAGACAGAGACAGAGAGAGACAGAGAGAGAGAGACAGATATACACAGAGAGACATTAAAGACAGAGGGACAGAGGGACAGAGACAGAGAGACAGAGAGACAGAGACAGAGAGAGACAGAGAGAGAGAGACAGATATACACAGAGAGACATTAAAGACAGAGGGACAGAGGGACAGAGACAGAGAGACAGAGAGACAGAGACAGAGAGAGACAGAGAGAGAGAGACAGATATACACAGAGAGACATTAAAGACAGAGGGACAGAGGGACAGAGACAGAGAGACAGAGAGTGGTGTGACTGTTATCAACATAATAAAACCATTGTTGTGTTTGTAGTAGTTTCTAGCAGCTAGCCAGGGAATTAATAAATATATCTATCATTTTTTTCAATTGTATTCACAGAGAGTTTCTCTATGTGTGTGAAACAAATGAGAAACAGATGTGGGAGACCCTCTAATACGCTTTGACCAACCAAAACAACAAGTCATACAGCAATACAAAACTACAGATAAACCAAACACTACAGTCATAAAACTACATGTCATATAGACACTAATTTTTCTCTACACGACAGAAATATATAGATTCCGCAACAGGGTATTTTTTTTTTTATTTCCATCGTGTCTCGGTGTGGAAGCCTCACCTGTTTACCCAACAGGCACACCGTGGTCACAGCGACCTCACACACACACACACACACACACAGGCATACAGGGTTTCAGGTCTGTACAGCCATGGTCTTCTCAATCTCTGAGAACGGGTGGAGACATAGCGAGCATGTTGTACCAGCCCGCATTGCTTTGGATAGAGCGGCAAATCATGTTTAATGAAGGCTATTGAAAACGTCATCCAACTACACAGATGGTCGTCTTCTGAAACGCCAGCCGTTTTTTTTTCCTGCACACAGCAGAGAACTATGCACAAAACAGCATTAGCAATTGTTGCTGGGGCGGTTGTCTATTGGGCGGTTCTGGCAACCAGAAGGTCGCTGGTTCGATCCCCGGGCCCCGCCTAGCTAAGTGTCGAGGTGTCCCTGAGCAAGACACCACCTAACCCGTGGTTGGCACTGCCGTCGGTGTATGAATGGGTGAATGTGAGGCAATACTGTACAGCGCTTTGTATAAAAGCGATATATAAATCCAATCCATTTACCATTTATATGGTAAATGGATTGAGTATGTATCCTGAGGTACTTGGAAGGATTGCAGGGACACTCCGGCGATGTCGACCTCGGTGATGACGACGAACGAAGGCCGGCTCGAGATTTGTGCTGCAAAAATGTCGACGTGTTCCTGCCGCCTGTCAATCATACTTACAATCATACTGTCGTGCTTGACAGGCGTCCCCGTGCCATGCTGAGGTTCTTAGCAGAACACGCATTGCTGAGTGTTAGGAATGTAGGCCACTGTTCTCTGGTTAGTTGGGTGAGGAAACCTTCTAGAATCTTTTAGCCTGGATTGTTTTTTAATATTTTTAATCATTATTTTTTTAATATTTGTTTATCTTTTGCCCATCTTGAGTAAAATATACGGCTTTGGTAGACTTGGTCCATGGTCCATGTTTGTGATTGGTCATTTGCTGCAAATGCCATACGTGAACACTCGTAGCTCATAGCTTTAATTCAACCTGGGTGGACTTAATGAGATGATTACCGCCGTCCTGAGACCGCTTACGCGTGATCATGTTTGTTAGGGTTAGCCCGCTAACCAAAGGATATCCTGGGGATGTTAAATTTGCTTAGTTCGTCGTAGAAGGCATCAGGTACTACATCAACAATGGACAAACAAAGGAAATACGTGATGCTGATTTATTCATGATTGGACTCAGGGGCCCAGGGCCTAAGGGGGCAAAGTTGAACAGGACAGTGATAAATGACCAACAAAGACTTCCATTGCTCTGAAAACAAGAACAACATCAACAACAACAACAACATATAGCCTCAAACTTGGACTTCTACTTTGACTATAACATCCTAGTTTTTTATTTCATCCATTGCCTCTCTCCTCTTCCAACACAGATCACCAAACGATGGCTGGGGTTATTCAAACAGGGTCACTGGCCAATCGAATGAACCAACATTATTCCAGCTCTGAAGAGGATGATTAGCACGCTGTGTCCACATCTCCGCCTTTCATCTGAACAGCCAGGGCATCATAACATTACACCTCAGTGCTGTGTGTTGACTGTGCGGGGAACAGGGCTGGTCGAGCTTCAGCCACGGATGCCGCTCGGGTCTGAGCAGGGCACCGTCGGTTTGTATAGGACCAAATAGACCAACAGTATTGGCTTCATGAAAGTCTCTTTATATCTCTCTCCCCCTCTCTCTCTCTCTCTCTCTCTCTCGAAATTGATGCTGTTTTCAATTCAAAAGAGCTTCACTGGCATGGAAATAAATCAAAAAGCAGTTTATAAATGTAACAAAGGCAAAATAACATTGTCAGCCTCATAAAATATGACAAGTCACAACTGCAAATGCCAGTAGAGCCAAAGAAGATGTGCTATAAGTGTGCTATAAACGTGCTACATATCTCTCTCTCTCTCGCTCTGAACTTTTCTCTCCGACAACATTTCGCTGGAATGTTTAGCATCTGAAAGGCTCGATCTCTGCCTCTCAGCCCCGTGGGGATCTCTGAGAGGGGGAGAGTGGAGGGGAGGAGGAGGAGGAGGGATGAGTCGGGGGGGAGAGAGAGAGAGAGGATGGATTTACTCATTATCGTGACTCTGCATCCCGATGAGTGGGACACAGGCGATCGATAACTCCCAGGAGTGTGTGGGAGAGATATATACAGAGGCAGCTTGTGGGGACGTATACAGATGTGAGGATGACACACACACACACACACACACACACACACACACACACACACACACACACACACACACACGGCTTGCATGGCTTGGAAGCAAATGTACACCTTAATTAACAGCAATTCGACAGGTTCTCTTGCGTCATGTTTTCTGCTCCACAACCTCCTTCAAATGAGTGATATTCCTAGTAAGAACCCACTGAGGCTAATTCTGTTCCTAATGTCTGACCTCAAGTTCAGGAGGCTCGCTCCGTGTCCGGCTGGATGTGAGTGTAGGACTTGTTCATTACTAGCCAATCTGTTTTTTTTTAATCATCAAGTCATTATCTTACAAATGAGTTAAGATGCAGGTCATTTATATCCTCTGCGCCACTATCCTGACCAACACCTTACAGAGGGTAGAGAGGTAGATTGTGGAAGCATGCTACCTTACCTCGCCTGCTAGTATTGGGTTTAAAAGCCAACCTAGATAAGCACATGCAGAGAGATAACTTTCCAGCCCCCCCACCTCGTCCTGTCCCCCCTACTCTTATAAATAATCTATGGAGACAAAAAGCACTTCATTTGATTGGCTGGGATTGCTTTCAGGTCCGTGAGGCAGTTCGAGGCGTATGAAGAAATCTGATTGGGTGACATGGAAAATGCTCGCTCAGCACCTTCTCTGGATAAATATGGAACTCTGGAACGACAGGGAATCACCGCAAGACCGGTAGAATATCGCTGCACAGTAATGAGTTGGGTGCAGTGTAAACGTATCCATGGCCTAGCGTGTTCATTCGCCGGCAACACTCCCACACACACATGCGCGAAAACATGAAAACCTCATTTATTCCTCTTGAGCGGCCCAAATGTCTTGCTTCAACTTTCAAAGCTCAACATGGCAATGGTCTAAACCCTCTGAAAACCATCTCAGATTGAGGGGGGGGGGGCTTCTCTTCACCGTGTTTTTCTACATCTCTCGGGGCGGCGGGGGGACCTTAAAGCTAACAGGGAACAAGACCAGACTCAGAAGATCTCATCAACACATGTTAGGCTGAGCTGTGAAAAGATAATCTGTGTGCTTGTGTCAGCATGTTGCTGCTGGGAGTCCGTGTAAATACATAGCCCCCCCCCTTGTCCCATGCACAAGAGGGACTCGGTGGACAAAAGAGGACGAGAGCTGCGGAGGAAAACGTATCTCTCTCCTTTACCCAGAATGCTTAGCGGCGGAATTGCTCTCTGTGCCCATCTCCACGCACGGGGATTGAGCTGCTGTTCGTGGACAATGCACGCATCTCCAGCCCAGCACTTTAGATCCATCACCTCGACAATGCATCTCTCTCATCGCACTCCGATACGAGCCGTTATGCCCCCACCGCCGGTGGCCATTGGGAAGTGTTGTATGAGGCCCCCATAAACAGTCTGCATGGCGCTGTGCGTGCGTGTGTGTGAGCGGTGGTGCAGAGCCCGGGGTGGGGGGGTGGATGTCAATGCTCCCACTCGTCAATGATATCCCTGCCATCGGCGCGTTTCCGCGGAGAATAATGGGTTTGTCGATACAGGAAGTGGCCGGAGATCCCCCGAGCTGCTGCCTCCATCATGGGGAGATCTGGCATCGCTCTAGTGCTCCACCCATGACCCCACCCTCATACTCCCCTCCAACACCACCACCGCCGTCTCCATCCATTACGATGACTTAGACCAGAAGGGGTTTGCCGATTGGCTGACACACACACACACGTCAGTCATCGACATAGAGCTTTTGCGGCACTCACGAAGGGTAGACCCTCGCAGCTAAACAAACACACCTAAACAAAAGAGCAACGAGCTGCTTGGATGAGATCTTTTTGAAGAACTGTCAATCAATTGGTTCGGGTTTCTTTCTTGTGTGCTATTGGAGGTGATTTTTTGAGTGGTACTATGTGTCCCATGGTGTATATGACAATACAACAATTACATCTGACATTACAGGCGACGGGATGTACAACTATACACAAAGTAGTACTAAACAAATGATCAATAGTATTGATTAAGGTGTAGGCTACAGTGTGGACCGCAGTGACAAGGTAAACATTACAGTCTATGGGTAAACACCAGCATTGGTATCTAGAATTAATTCAACACATAAACAAACCAAGAAAGATCTTTCTTTTATTTGTGTCTTTTATCTTTGATTAGTTCTCCTCATTCTTATCTGCACTTCGTAGAGAGCCGTGTCATAAAAGGTGTGAAATTCGTTGTGGTGAAATGTCAGGTGATGATTCAGGCGAGAACAATGCCTTTCCGGCTCCGAGTCCGATATCGGCTCGTCTCTCATAACGTCGACACGCCGGAAACTCAAACAAATGTGCACTTCAGCGACGTGGGGTGCAGCCGAGCGACGCGTTCCCAAGCAGATTAGTTTTCCCCAAGGCTGCATAAGCACTGAGCTCATCCAGTAAGCATGGAGCCTTCTCCTTTGAACGTGTTACAAAGAACGGCCTTCGACTAAACGCCAGATGAGCGGTTGCCAGTGATTACGAAAGAACACCGCCCACCCACATCGACACACACACTGAAACACATCTCAACGTGATTGCGTTCCTCATGCTGGACGACTACAACACAGCCGCTTTGCAACAGTTGTGTCACGTGTGTGCTAATATTCCACAGTGTGTGACGGTATTCCATGATGAATGGTGCCTTTTTTCAAAGCCACGATCAGGACAGCTTGCATGGTGGAGACATTTATCATCTGCTTCCAGCGCTGCACTGTGTGTTTTGGCGCCGATAGCAATCCATTTTGTTGATGAAATCACACACACGCCTCTCGCTCTCTTATATAAATGCAACAATTCCGCTTGATGGGCCCACTCTCTCTCTCCCTCCCTCTCTCTCTCTCTCTCACTACCCCTCCCACTCCTCAGTCCATCTGGAAACGCCAAGTGAAATCGATTACGAGGGCTGCTTTATGTTCTGAGCCAAATTAACATCCGATGTAAAGATGAATAATGTATTATTGGTGATGCTGCTGCTGTTTGCAAGAGTAGGCTACCACCATCACTGGGCAGGGTTTTCTTGCTAACCTTGAAGGACCTTCAACGGCAGGTTGCGTTGAACCGCTCGGGCCTTCCGTCTCAGTACAGCCGGTCCGACCGCGCCCCCTGGTGGCCATATTGGAAAGAATACATTAAAAGCCTGCAGGCAAATGTTGACATGTTGTTTCAAATTTCATTTAGATTTAGGCCTTTTCGCAGACCATTTTTCACCAAAGCGACTTTACATTTACCGATTGCACAAAAACACATTCCTGGTTTGCAAAAACTAAGGCAATAAACCTGTTTCTCATCCATTGAACATTGAAAATACATTGAAACATTGAACACATTAAAAATACCTGGTGTTTTGCGGTGATGAAAGTAATATTTTAAGACTTTTACTAAAAAAAAGTTTAGGGGGCATGTTTCGCTACAACACACACACACTCAACCACACACACCACACCACACAATATTGCGGAGGAGAAAGGGGGAAAAAAAGAAATATCAGAACAATTCAGCTTAAATTCTTATCCTAGCCCAGATGTTATATCACAAAAATAAGTATTTATTTCTCTATTATTGTTCTATCAGGTATTTATTTATTCTATTATTACTTCATTATTATTGATACTCTATCATTTTTTAATTAAATTACAACAAGTTGCACACTCTTGCCAGGATTCGCACCTGGAATCTTCCACCCAAAGGATGTCTGTGTTGCTGTTACACCACAAGAGTTGTTTTTTTTGTTGTTTTTTTGTCTTTTGAGTTGAAAAAAGGAACTATATATTTATTTTGAACTTTATTTTACAAATGATAACACTTAAAATAAATGATTAAACACTAATAAAAATATCTTCACACCAAATTCACACATTATTTACATATTTACAAGCAGCTTTTCCACTCTTCAATGGTCCTTTCCAGATGCTGGACATACCATTTCCCCCGTAGCTGTGTGTGGCCAGTAAGCTTACTTTTTGCCTTACCGCACATCTTGCATTCATAGTGGTTAGCTTTCCTTTTAGTTGGCGCTTCTTCAGGGGCTCACCTCTCATTTCTCGCTCCTGATCCTCAAGGGCTGCCTTTTGCAACCTCCATTCCCGGTAGCGATTGTGTCCGCCCTGAGGTTGAGAAGCGTTTGAGCCCTGAAGAATGAGCTGCTGGAGGTGGTGGTGGCGGTGGCTGGTATGAGGACCAGCCCTGAGAATGAGCTGCTGGAGGTGGTGGTGGTGGCGGTGGGCTGGTATGAGGACCAGCCCTGAGAATGAGGCTGCTGGAGGTGGTGCGTGGCGGCTGTATGAGGACCAGCCCTGGGCGGAAGTGAGCTGCTGGAGGTGTGGTGGCGGCTGGTATGAGGACCAGGCCTCTGGGAGTTGAGCTGCTGGAGGTGGTGGTGGCGGCTGGTATGAGACCAGCCCTGGGAGTGAGCTGCTGGAGTGGTGGGTGGCGGCTGGTATGAGGACCAGCTCTGAAAATGGGCTGGTGGCGGCTGGTATGAGGGCTCCGACCAGCCCTGAGTGTGAGAGGCTGGAGGTCGTTGGTACGAGGCCCAGGCCTGATAATGAGAGGCTGGAGCTGGGTGTTGACCCTGCTCACAATAGGCCAGGTCAGATGAAGCAGGGAAAGGAACAGGCCAGGCATCATCTCCTCCAGTGTCTTCTCCGGAAACCTGAGTTCGACGTCGGCGTCGCCGAATCACCGCCTCACCCTCACGGTTGTCAGGTTCCTGGAACTCCAGATCTGCATGCCCATGTGGAACAGGCTCTGTCGGTAGGTCCAGGGCCTCCAGGAGGGATTCCTCTGCCATGTGGACCTGCTGAGGAAGCTCCACCCCTTGAAGCAGAGAATCGCGGTCGGCCCTCTTCTGCCGATCCTGCAGCCTATGGGGGGGATCAGAAGGTTCTCAGATTGTTTTTCAGTCATTATTTGTTTTGAATGTATGTTCCTATGAATTTTTTCCCTTCTAAAAGTTTTCATTTAGAAGGGAATATATGAAACTGTAAAAATGAACTCACCAAGAGGAGACTGTGGTGTTATTTATGGTCACAAGTACCAGGTTACTGTTTTTCAGGATTTCTTGGCAATCCTCAATCAATTGCTTGATATGACCATACGCCATAACAATAGCCTGAGGAATTGCAAATGTCCTGCCCTTACAGTCTTTTGGCCTATTTCTGGCTTCCTTGTACTCCTTAAAGAGCTTCAGTGCAACACACTCAGAGACCCTGGTGTAATCCGGTCTATGGGCAGCCTGGCCATGGACCATGAACAATCTGCGAAAAGACAAGATGACATAACCCACATTGTGTGTGTACTGTAAACACACATATATATACACACACATATATATATATACCCCTGTATGTTACATACAAATGTACAAACACACTCTTACACATATATTACAAGTATATTAAATGTAGATACACACACCATTTAAGTGTTTGTGTATGCAGTTAAGTTAAACATACAGCTACACATGTATATTGTGCAGATTATTTGCAGGTACCTCTCGGCTGCTTGCTGGCCTGGAGCAGAGCCACTGCGTTTCCGAGATGCTCTCCATGGCCCTGGCAAGGTCTTCTTCTTACTTTTTGCAGAGTATTTGGTTGGGGACTTGTCGATGGGATCCAGGCAGGAGTACAACTTCAATATATCTGCTATTTCTTTGGTAGAGAGAGCAGTTATCGTCCGGTTGAGGCTGACCAGGTACCCTGCCAAGGCATCGACTGCCTCCCATCAGGGAATGCCTCTGGGATCACACCGACTATCCTGTCATATGAAATGAAAACAAAAACAGTTTGTATAGCTAATTTAAGAGAAACAGTGAAGGAACAAGCATTTCTAATGGTCAGACATTAACCACTTTACCGGAGTTGAAGTGATAGGCCCACTGTCCTCAAATGGGGAGCTGACAGGACTCCGAGATGCACCTTCACTTTCAAACGGCATGTTCCTAAAGGAATTATTTGTAAGAAGTGAGTGAGAGTACAGTGAGGTGAACTTTGTTGTTGCCCATGTAACACAAAGGAATTGCCCTCTGCAAATAAGATTTACAGTGAAAATGTTCTGATAGGTCGGCTGCTGTTCCAACCCTCAGCTATGGTCACGAGCTTTGGGTAGTGACCGAAAGAATGAGATCGCGGATACAAACGGCCGAAATGAGTTTCCTCCGCAGGGTGGCTGGGCTCAGCCTTAGAGATAGGGTGAGGAGCTCAGACATCCGGAGGGAGCTCGGAGTAGAGCCGCTGCTCCTCCGCATCGAAAGGAGTCAGCTGAGGTGGTTCGTCTGGCCTGGGAACGCCTCGGGATCCCCCAGGAGGAACTAGAGAGTGTGGCTGGGGAGAAGGAAGCCTGGGGGGCCCTGCTTGGCCGGCTGCCACCGCGACCCGACCCCGGATAGGCGGACGATAATGGATGGATGGATGGAGGTCGGCTGCTTGAGCTGCTGCCCCCGCGACCCGACCCCGGGTATGCGGGTGACGATGAGGAGGATGATTATTCAAAGGCTATCCCATCATTACCTGAGATGAAGACTGGAAATCAATATCAGTGGCCTGAGGTATCGTCACATCAGGAAACTCCTCCTCCTGAACTTCCTCCGGCCCCTCTGGCAGGTTGGCAGGCGCACTCAGCAGATCTCCTCTGTTGGACTGGGCCAGCAAGTACTCCACTGCAATAAGCTCACCTGCCATAAGTAGTCACCAGGAAAAATAAGATAGTAGAATGAGAGTGAGTGAACAGAGGTGTAACCATCATGATCTCTGCTGTTAGTGTGTGTGTGTGGTGTCGTGTCCATAGATTGGTGGTGGAAGATATATGATAGTGCTGCCTCTTGGGTCTTCTTGTCATTTTACATGGATTAGACATTGTGACGTGTAAGTCGTAGTATATCGCCCAGGTGTGTAGTGACGAGTCAATGACTACTTCTTTGGCTGATTCTGCGGCTCGATCTCGTTCGCGTTCGTAGAATGTGTAGCCAGCGTTCGGTGGCGGACAGTACTAGTGTTCCTTATCACGACTGAGGATCGTTAGGCTCGCTCTCGGTGGTGATGGTTGCGTTACCTCGAGTCTCATGTGTCCTCGTGGCTCCAAGCTCTGGCTGTGTGAAGTGGTGCTCTCATTTGTCCCAGGAGCTCTGTTGTGCGGGGTATGAGTGGAGTCTATTCACACATGACATTTGGCACGGCAAGTCGTGTGTCCTCACCCAGTCCGAACCGGTATACCAGCAGCCACCCACCTTCTGTCGTCTGCCCCTGGCTCAGTGGTTTGAAACCGTCCAGGCCCAGCAGGCTCTGAATATGAGTGTCACGTCACACACTCGGATGTATGATGTTCGTCTGATGTCCAGTGTGAACACCCTCAGCAACAGAGTCCTGGGAAGTGCACTTCTACAAGAGTTTACACCCCCAGGGAAACCTACCGGTAAGATTCTCATGGAAACAAAAGAACAGATGCTGCACAATATTCTATTAATGCCAAACTGCCAGATCATGATGGTTACACCTCTGTTCACTCACTCTCATTCTACTATCTTATTTTTCCTGGTGACTACTTATGGCAGGTGAGCTTATTGCAGTGGAGTACTTGCTGGCCCAGTCCAACAGAGGAGATCTGCTGAGTGCGCCTGCCAACCTGCCAGAGGGGCCGGAGGAAGTTCAGGAGGAGGAGTTTCCTGATGTGACGATACCTCAGGCCACTGATATTGATTTCCAGTCTTCATCTCAGGTAATGATGGGATAGCCTTTGAATAATCTATCACAACATCCTCCTCATCGTCACCCGTCCTCTCCAGTTTATACAGCATTAATGATAGGATAGGTAAGGCCTTGATAGTGGATATCCTCTCGACATATCTCCGTTCCTTCATCTGTCATACCGCGGTCTACCGGTGTTCCTTGTGCATTCTGAGGTAACGCTGGAGGAGCGATGAGTCAATAGTCTCACATGCTAGCACGTGCACACATTTCAAGCCATCTACGAAGGACTGCTCTCGCGTTATCGTCCGCCTCCGGGTGCATTGGTATGTTCTTGGGTTCCACGCTCTTTGAGTGTGTGTTCCGGGCACTTCCGTGTGTTCTCACAAAGCTGGCAGGGCCAATCCCTCCATAGTGACTTTTATCTCACTCGCCGTTCATCTCAAATTGCGCAGCTCTCACATCATTAGTATCCTACTCGTGGGTGGGGACTTGAGATGGCTTTGAATGCGGCAGAGGGGAAACGGAGCGGACATCGAGCCCTCAGCTGAAAACTCTCTCGCCGATGACCTGCGCAGACGAACGCGAAGTCAGTCTCTACTCGAGCTGCACATCTCCGGTTTCCCTACTGGTAGGGGCTGTCTCTTTCACCC
>PIJE02000272.1:97182-127182 GCA_002895965.2 Coryphaenoides rupestris | reverse complement strand
ATATATAGAACAGAACATAATAGATTAACAGAATACAATAGAATATGTAAGTAAAGACAGCAATTAATAGACTAGAATCGATACAGTAGAACATAATACAGTAGAACATAATTGCTACAATAGAACTGAATATATATATATATATAATATATATATAGAATATATATAATAATATATATATATAATATAATATATATATAAAATATAATATATATAAAAAAGCACCGTTGTCGGCAGGATTCAAACCTGCGCGGGAAGATCCCAAGGGATTTTTGTGTGTGCGAGGGATACACACCAGGTTCCTCTCATTTGCCTTGTTTTTGACCCTGAACAGAAAAGGTTCCAATGTACAGAACAAAGAGTTTGAAAATGTATGTTTTATGAAAAACAAGTGAATTATCCTAATGGTACCATGATCTGTGAGGGGGGATGAAAGATGCAATGTTTACTTCCTTGTTGGATGATCATAGATGGATTCAAGTGTAGAGGATTCAAAAAAAGACATACAAACTTGCATTGTATTAATGGTAGCCTATAGTAGCGGTTGCCATGCGACCATTCAACCTTGTATTGGGTCTGTCCGCCTCATAAAGATGACAATAAATACCCCTTGGCCCCCTTGGGTCCGAGCCAGTTGGGGGCTCATCAGTGACCTTTGGGACACCCCCATGCACTCCCCTGCGAAGACCGTGTGTTTCTAGCCCACCCAGGGGCTGAATTGTGGGGTTCGTGGCATGGATAGTGGGCGTGGCGTGGTCGCGAGACTCCGCCCCCTTGGGTCAGAGTCAGTCGGGGTCTCATCATTGACCTTTGTGACACGCACTTACACCCCCCTGCAAAGACCGCAGGTTTATAGCCCGCCCTGGGGCCGAGTTGTGGGGTTCGTGGCGTGGATAGTGTGGCGTGATGGCGAGACTCCGCCCCCTTGGGTCAGAGCCAGTCGGGAGCTCATCAGTAACCTTTGGGACACCCCCCTGCAAAGACCACGTGTTTCTAGCCCACCCAGGGGCTGTTGTGGGGTTCGTGGCGTGGATAGTGTTGTGAAAAAATTTATATTTTAGAAACTCATGTTTATACATTTGATTGCAATATTGCAGCTTTGTTTACACATTTCTTTGTTATAGAATATCTGCAATTGTACATTTGTAAATCGACAATTGCAAATTAGATTTGTTTTGTTTTCGTTTCCATTTACCACTCGCTTTGGCAATGTAAATGTACGTTTCCCATGCCAATAAAGCTCTTTATATTGAAATTGAGAAGCAGGGCTCTGCTGGGAGGGACAGCCAATAAGTGATCCTTATTGTTTGTCAATGGAACCCTAAGCCTTGATACATGATGTGCTTTGGTAAGCGTGTTAGGAAGCCTACGCTCTGACGCCATCTAGTGGACAATATTTATTGGTTGCCCAATTTAAAACATGTTCACTTACCAAATGCGAGTAGAAGTTAATGACGATGTCATTTTGAATCCCTGATATAAATAAATAAATATTACCTCTCATCTCCTCTCATTATCATGATCAATATTTTTTATGTCATGTACAATACTTCTCAATATTATCCTTGCAATATTACTGTTAGGCAGTGGCGGCTCCTGAAGAAAATCTCAGGGGGGGCAATTTTTCTGAGAATGATTAAGGTGACCCATTCAATAGGTGCATTAAGCAAGACAGTATCAATTTGTTGTTAGATGATTAACTCATACAGAGTCCTTCTTATGTCCACTAGATGGCAACTCCATAAACAAAAATGGTGTATTTGGTGCCTTGTAATTTGGTTTTTATATCAGCCGTTTTGGAATGCTTTTATTTTGAAGGTGTGATTTGTCTGTGTGAGCGTAAACGTGGATGATAGTTCGACACTTTTCTTCATTATTATTTGGTTTAGTACCTAGCTGGATGGCGCAAAGGTATTTTATATTTTGTTTCTAAATGTGTAGATTCATGTTTTTTTGTGAAATGTAACGTTTTATGAATGTTAATCTAATTGTTTTTGTAGCTGTATATGTATGGATATTTTGTTGAAAATATAACTTAGGTTGTTCTAATTGTGATAATTTTTTAGTTTGTCATTTCCTTAGCTCTTATGGTGTGTCTGTAATAAAGGAACATCATAAAAAAGTTGCAGACCATCAGTTATTTAAAGAGTGCCTGACCACAAAATCTAGCCGGGATGCTACAGGACTTTTTCCCGACAAATTTCTATGTGGAGTTCGTGAGGCGTTTGCGTCTTCCTCATAGATCGCCAACACTTCGCATCAAGTGTTATGTTGTCGTCTGCTCCGTCCGAAACCCGAATTTCATGTATATATCCTTGTGTAAAATAGCTCAGGCCTTTCTGTAGCACTCTCTGAGATAATGTAGCGTATAGTATGTAGGCCCATATGATATATTTTAGTTATGGATATTCACATGTTCATTCACAGAATGTAGATGTGTCAATTCTATTCCCCTATGTCTATATCCACGCGATTTAGTTTAGTGCTTATTTATTTATTCACTGCCATTTGCAGTGTTCGTGTAGTGCTTTTATTTATTTTAGCACATCACGATGCCTCGTAGAATCATGACTATGCATGTGAAACGTAATTGTTAATGATACAAATATTCTCGTATTTATTATTATTATAATTATTTACATTCAAGGATGTCTGTAGAATTGATGTGAGTTATCAGCTGTGATACATTTCTAGTTGTTTTACTGCAGCATTTAAAACAATAAAAGATGCTAAAGTAATAACAGTAGGCTATCTCATTCGGTTCTACATATGCTGAAATTCCATAAAATTGGATAAAATGTACGAAAATTGTGATCAGCAAATTCCACCATATACATGTGGTATACATGTACTGTATATTCATCAGGGCTTCTTGCCTTAGAAAAGCTTTTAAGATGACATCCGGCTCCCTTTTTTTGAAAATATTGTAAAAAAAAAAAAAAAGATTAACATTAATGCCAAGTTGTGTCAATGGTTCAACTCCAAACATTTAATACAATGCCATGGGCACGTACTTTGATAGAAGATAGATTACAAACAAATGTATTTACTCAGAATTTGACAAGCAACCTTTATTTCTTCCAGAGAAGAACAGAAGGCCAAAAATGTGGTGAAGAAACTCAGTCCCCCTAAAGAAGACCAAAGCTGCTGTGAGCCAATCACAGCCCAGGAGCACTGGGCCAGGTATGTCCAGGTACAGTCTGTAGGCCTATGGTACAGATAACATTTCAGAGGTATATACGCTTGCTAAGCTGACAGGTCACCTGAATTCACTGCATTTTGGATAAAAGCATCTTCTAAAATGTATCCAAGTCACTCACAGTGAATAATTAGCAACTACATTACTAAATAGTAGTAGTAGATACCACATTCCTTTGTATATATAAGAGTTACATATTCTAATGGTATTCTAAATTAACTAACCAATCACTGTGTGTGGTGTGTGTGTGTGTGTGTGTGTGTGTTCTGTCAGAATGCCCCCCGCTGGGTCTGGAGTCTCTGAGGGTGAAGGACCGTCAGCTGAGGGCCTCGTCCTCCAAGCGCCAGGGCCTGGAGCCCCACCGGGGCGCCTCAACATCCAGGTGACAGGGGGGAGGAGCCAGTAGTACTGCGTGTGTGTGTGTGTGTTTCCATGTCTACCTGTGTGTGGCCGTGTGTGTATGTGTGTCTGTGTGTGGGCATGTTCAACTGTGTGTGTGTGTGTGTATAGTCTGGCATCCATGATCCTTAATAAAGTTTTATTTTAACTCGCGGAGATATGCATCTGGCTTACAGGAAGGCAAACTTAACTCCGCGAGTTGGTTACCGTAATGACGTCATAGACCAATCACAATCCAGTATAGTGCAACGTTATTGTTACCATCCGATTATCAGTGCTGCTCAACAATTCTGTGTGAATATTACATCCCCCCTCTTTTAAAAATAATATAAAATAAACATCTGTTTCTAAATATAGTATTCTCTCATGTGTGACCTTAACAACCATAACCAATTTGCATTGTAATCACATACAGTAAAACAAACTCAGTAACTCTTTAATGTTTCAATATAACCATTGCACAACAAATACATTTTTTAGCTATCACTTAAGACTCATTAATCAGTAGAGCATGTCAACATAAATACAACTCAATATCAATAGAATTTTTTTATAAGGGCAGCGATCCGCCTACACCCTTGTACATGCTCTTATAAGTCCAGAACACTTATGGGCTTGACTTCCCATCCATACCGTGTCTGGTAATGGACAGCAGTAGGAGAGCCTGTCCCACTTGTTTCCTCTGGAGTGTGCAGCGTGGTGTTATCTGGTCTGTTCTGACCAGAATCTTCCTCAGAGTGGTTGTTGGATGTTGGGTCTTTTGTGTCTAGTAGGTGGGGTCTGTTCCTTCTGTACTCTTGCCCTTCAGCTGTGCATACATGGTATGATCTGTCGATATCAGCTGGCTGGATGATAACTGCTGGTTTCGTGCAGTCGTGACATTGGCTTGGCTGACCTGTCGTAGTATTTCTTCTGACGCTGTTGTCAATGGCATGAGTTTCTCTGTGACTGAGCACCTTGGGTTGGAGTTGTTGGGTGTTGGGTAGGATTGAGCGTAAGCGACGGCTCATGAGCAGCTGGGCTGGTGATCTGAAGCTGTCAACTGGGGTGTTACAGTACTCAAGTAGACTCAGGTATGGGTCTCTCTGATCAGCTTTTGGCCTTTTCCAACAGCCAGCTGGTCGGGAGCAGTTTACTAGCTGTACATATATAGTTCCTTAGCTAGCTACTACAAATGAAAATGTCTCCACACAAAACGGCATTTTAATGTTTATATAATATAGGACGACATACCTATATTTCTGACATTCTTGTTCTCCTCGTCCTCTTTTCTGTTATCGCCCTTGCCCACCTGAAGAAGAAGAACAACTTTAATGATCCACACTTTTATGGTCACACAAACACAGCATGCTTGAAGTGGTGGCCGCCAAACACACACACATGCAGGGAGGGTGACCCGTGGAAATTCAGTCTCTGCTTTTGACCCATCCTGGGTTATGCTGCCCCTCCAGGGGCAGCCAGGAGCAGTGGGCAGCCGTTCTAGACAGCGCCCGGGGACCATCAGCTCCAGATCTTTCGTCCACGTCTTGGTCAACGACTGGACAGGAGAAGCGATTCTTCGCATGTTTTTAATTGGGGTTCTTTTACTCCGTAAGGAGACCCCACGGAGCACGGGGAGAACATGCAAACTCCACACAGAAAGGCCGGGAGATCACCCACCTGGGCACCCGAGTCAACAGCGCCCCAGGCGGGAATCGATCCCAGGACCTTCTTGCTGTGAGGCAGCGTGCAAGCACTGCGCCACCGTGAAGGCTTGGACCTTGTCATTGTGACGCTAATAGCTCCCAAGCTGATCCAATCTAGCAGTTTACATCTGGGATTTGAGCTAATGTTTTGCGTAATTACTGATTAAATAGAACCTGTATGGGCAATCCAACAACAAATATGCCCATTGAGGGAATTGTAAAAAATAATTTGGCAGACGATTTTATCCAAATCGACTTACAAAGAGTACATTTGTTGAAGGAGACAGCAATATATCGCTGTGGTACGCTGTGGTAAGATAGGAATAGAGCTGTTTTCGAGCATTCATATTTACGAGACGAACAGAACGAGTTTCGTAATTGCTAAGTTGCCTGCATAAGTAGCTGGGCAGGCGTGCAATTCTAAGCATGCTACAACAGCTGAGAACGAACAACAATGCTAAGTGCCATTAATAAATGCCAAGACGTACAAACATGCAGGTTAGTGCTAGGATTGTCAGAGGAGGGGGGGCGGAGGTTATGCAGAGTCCAGGCGACTCGGCCATCCTGACATGAGCCAGGAGCTCATTCCACCACTTTATTAGTCCTTACGACAAACCAACAAAAATGGATCCACACTCCACCACGCTTGAAAAACTTTGTGACTTCCTGATTCTAATTCCCATGAGCATGTTCACCTCTCACCCGACTAAATACCCAACCCGTGATGGGTTGGGTATTTAACATTTCAACATTTTCAACAAATTCAATTAACTTCAATTAACATCACAGTTGGCTACAGCAGTACCCATCATAGCCCAGTGTCACAAGTGCAGTGCAGGACATCTGAAAAGCAGCAGTGTTTTCAAGTTTATTCCACATGACTGTTCAGATGTATATTATAGATGAATAAAACATGACTAATATAATTATGCTAGTGGAAAATGTTGCTACACCAGCACAAGTTAGACGCAGTCATTTTGCATGGCCACGAGGGGGCGGCTTACGCAGAATGGGCATTTTGGTCATTTCCTAGGCAATTGCTTATGTGGCCCAAGCTAAAAACCAGCCCTGCTGGAATGGATAATGAATGAATCGATCAAAGTGTTTTAGTCTGTATTAATCCTTTAACTTTTCAGAGGCCCAGTTTCCATGCGGGCCCCTATGGTCATATCCGTTGCATGAAGATTCCTCGTCCGTCTGCAACAAAACCTCCCAATCATTTTCATCATTAGTGCATCCCAGTGTGTTGTGACCGTTGTGTGTCCACACTGGCTGCATATGGTGGTGCCAGGTGTGAAAGAGTAGTAGTAATACCACACTGCAGAAAAACATTTAAAGTACCAAAAGTAAGAGTATCAGTTATGCTTAATTGCCTATTTCAGAATAATATATATGATAGGTTTACAATTATTGATGTATTCATTGTTTTAATGTTGCAGCTATATATTATACATTACTTTAAATACTGCTGGGTCGTGTCTTATTCTGTACCGTGTGTACAATGAAATCCAGACAACGACGTGCTTTGAATAAACTTTATTTTAAGTAGCGGAGATATGCATCTGTGTTACAGGAAGGCGAAATTACCTCAATAACGCCATCGACCAATCACAAACCAGTATAGTGCAACGTCATTGGTTACCATCCGATTATCAGTGCTGTGCTGCTAAACAAATATATTCTGTGTGAATATTACAGGTAGCATCCCCTCTGGGGACCTATAAAGCCTTGATATAATAATCCAAATGTAATAATTGATTATATTGTATTCAATCAATCACAAGTCTGCTTCAGAATAGTGCAGGGACTTAAACTGAATGTTTGCGTAATAGCCTTGCCAGCATTAGCCTGTTAACAGAATTTGCGCATACGAGGATTGACTCACAAAAACACATCCGACATGTCTAGGTTCAATAGGCCTATGAATCATGGGCTGTGTTGGTTTACTACCGAGTGGAAACCTGTTAAAGTTACATCAGCAACGGTCAGACTGCTGAAAATACCATTGACGAGTTACTTTAAATGTAGACTATATTTAACAGAAGTGATATATTTGAGGTATTCCATATGACCAATGTAAAAACAAGAAGTCTGTTTCTGTTTCTTCACAGAGTAAGGGTACAAGTCAAGGAATGAACAAAGTTTTTTTTTAAGGGTATTTGTTTATTTTTTTTGTTCCCCTTTTCCCCCCAGAGAGCAAGCACACGGCCCCAGATCAGTCTGGGGGCCAACAGGCTGAACTAGTGCTAGGGACAGAGCCAGGGGCGACTGTGGCAAGGAAAAACTTCTCCTCTGGGAATGAAGAAACCTTGGGAGGAACCAGACTCTCTGGGGTGTCCCATCCTCCTGTGGGATGTGTGTGTGTGTGTGTGTGTGTGTGTGTGTGTGTGTGTGTGTGTGTGTGTGTGTGTGTGTGTGTGTGTGTGTGTGTGTGTGTGTGTGTGTGTGTGTTCTCTTTAATCAAAAGAGCCAATGCCAAAGCATCCCCAGAGCTTCCTTAAGCAAGCACAAAAACCAAAGCAGGTCCAGAACTTTCAGAAGCTGCTGGAATCTGGGCATGTACCATTGCATCACAATCAGGGCCGCAATCAATGCTCGACGCGGCCATGGAGCCCCTGTCCATGCTTGAAATCCATGAACCTGCCATAGAGCCCCTGCCCTCGCTGGAGGTCGATGCATCTGCCTGTACACACAAATGTAATCAATAACAATACAGCAATTTGGTCTCTGTCATAACATTTGTGTTTAAAGACATTTAGTTGTGCATGTACTAGTGTGTGGAGTGTGTGTGGTGGGTAGCTGGTTTAAGCAGCCTCATCCGGCCAACGTTAGGTGCCCCGTTCGAATTGTCCAAAAAATTAATCCTAAGCCCTTTCGTAACTACTTCACCTTAACCCTGTCATGAGGTCAAGGAAAGATAGAAAGGAAAATTCATAAGGAGAACTGTGCTGGTTCCGCAGCATTGGAACCAGGACAAGCAGGTTCAAGAACAGTTCTACCCACAGACAGTGCGCCTACTGAACTGTTAATCAGTCAATTATTTGACTTTTTGGAAGAATACTGCAGGAGTGAATGGGGAGTAGGCATTCCATTATACTTGTTACATATGGCAATCAAGGAATCTTGAATGGTCACTCCGTGTCCAACATCTACACACGGCAACAGTAACAGTGTGGCCGATGAGCCTTATGACTGTGATTCATATTGTATCTTTTGGATGTGTTTATTGCAGCTTCTGGTTGTAATATATGAGCTGCCAGTGTCATGTCATTACCTGTGTCCTGGAGTGGAGCGACTGGGAGGCTCCTGTCCTTCATTGTCCACAACCGGTGTCTCCCGGCCCCGATTCCTCTGTTGCATTTAAAGTGATAGAAAGTGCTCTAATTAATCTATATGAGCTATATAGAGATGAAATAATATATGTGAATGACATAAACAACATATATATACACCGTTAAAATGTATTAGCTGTTGGCATTCTGTGGATACAACTACTTTCCATGGGGAAATGTAGGTGTCCCAGCAGACAGTGCAGGACAGTCACAAATACATAAACAAATGATCAAACAGTACACAAACTAAACATAAAAATACATGGATGTATACACATCATATGAGAGGAAAGCTGTGGTGAAAGTACCTTGAGGAAGCGAACCCAGCGTGGCCAGCGCCGACGCACCGACCTCCTCTGCTCCTGCTGTCTGGTCACAGGCGGACTTGAGGCGGCCACAGAGTCTCCGCCGTTCTGGATGGAGTCACTGAAACAGGAAAACACATACATACCGTCTATTCTAGATACTCCTACATACTTCTGATATACATCCATATTGTTCTGAACGATGCTATCGTAACAATGTGGGCAACCTATTATGGGAGTTTTGGGACTATTGGACTATTACTGGACTTACAATTACATTAGACTTACAGGGGATAGACTTACAATTAGACTAGGAACTCGGCTACATAGCATGCAAGCACTCTCACTGTGCTGTACTGCACTGGTCACTTATCATTATACTTTATCATTGCATGTTGCTGCTACTATCTACTATTTTTTTATAATAATGACATTTTTGCATCACCCACTATAGTATTGTTACTTTTTACTGTACTTATTAGGTACTATCTTCCTAATTGTTTAGAGTTGTTTTAGAATGTATGTTTAGAAGAATACTGCAGGAGTGAATGGGGAGTAGGCATTCCATTATACTTGTTACTTATGGCAATCAAGGAATCTTGAATGGTCACTCCGTGTCCAACATCTACACACGGCAACAGTAACAGTGTGGCCGATGAGCGTTATGACTGTGATTCATATTGTATCTTTTGGATGTGTTTATTGCAGCTTCTGGTTGTAATATATGAGCTGCCAGTGTCATGTCATTACCTGTGTCCTGGAGTGGAGCGACTGGGAGGCTCCTGTCCTTCATTGTCCACAACCAGTGTCTCCCGGCCCCGATTCCTCTGTTGCATTTAAAGTCATAGAAAGTGCTCCAATTAGTCTATATGAGCTATACAGAGATTCAATAATATATGTGAATGACATAGACAACATATATATACACCGTTAAAATGTATTAGCTGTTGGCATTCTGTGGATACAACTACTTTCCATGGGGAAATGTAGGTGTCCCAGCAGACAGTGCAGGACAGTCACAAATACATAAACAAATGATCAAACAGTACACAAACTAAACATAAAAATACATGGATGTATACACATCATATGAGAGGAAAGCTGTGGTGAAAGTACCTTGAGGAAGCGAACCCAGCGCCGACGCACCGACCTCCTCTGCTCCTGCTGTCTGGTCACAGGCGGACTTGAGGCGGCCACAGAGTCTCCGCCGTTCTGGATGGAGTCACTGAAACAGGAAAACACATACATACCGTCTATTCTAGATACTCCTACATACTTCTGATATACATCCATATTGTTCTGAACGATGCTATCGTAACACTGTGGGCAACCTATTATGGGAGTTTTGGGACTATTGGACTATTACTGGACTTACAATTACATTAGACTTACAGGGGATAGACTTACAATTAGACTAGGAACTCGGCTACATAGCATGCAAGCACTCTCACTGTGCTGTACTGCACTGGTCACTTATCATTATACTTTATCATTGCATGTTGCTGCTACTATCTACTATTTTTTTATAATAATGACATTTTTGCATCACCCACTATAGTATTGTTACTTGTCACTTTTTACTGTACTTATTAGGTACTATCTTCCTAATTGTTTAGAGTTGTTTTAGAATGTATGTTTAGAAGAATACTGCAGGAGTGAATGGGGAGTAGGCATTCCATTATACTTGTTACTTATGGCAATCAAGGAATCTTGAATGGTCACTCCGTGTCCAACATCTACACACGGCAACAGTAACAGTGTGGCCGATGAGCGTTATGACTGTGATTCATATTGTATCTTTTGGATGTGTTTATTGCAGCTTCTGGTTGTAATATATGAGCTGCCAGTGTCATGTCATTACCTGTGTCCTGGAGTGGAGCGACTGGGAGGCTCCTGTCCTTCATTGTCCACAACCAGTGTCTCCCGGCCCCGATTCCTCTGTTGCATTTAAAGTCATAGAAAGTGCTCCAATTAGTCTATATGAGCTATATAGAGATTCAATAATATATGTGAATGACATAGACAACATATATATACACCGTTAAAATGTATTAGCTGTTGGCATTCTGTGGATACAACTACTTTCCATGGGGAAATGTAGGTGTCCCAGCAGACAGTGCAGGACAGTCACAAATACATAAACAAATGATCAAACAGTACACAAACTAAACATAAAAATACATGGATGTATACACATCATATGAGAGGAAAGCTGTGGTGAAAGTACCTTGAGGAAGCGAACCCAGCGTGGCCAGCGCCGACGCACCGACCTCCTCTGCTCCTGCTGTCTGGTCACAGGCGGACTTGAGGCGGCCACAGAGTCACTGAAATAGGAAAACACATACATCCCGTCTATTCTAGATACTCCTACATATTTCTGATATACATTTATATTGTTGAACTAGCTATCTAACACTGTGGGCAACCTGATTCAAGGGGTGTCATGTGGTTACTGTACGAATGGCGCCACCTGGCGGCAAGACCAGACCACTTGAATGTAATTCCTCAGTTCAGTTGTGTGGGGGAACAGTGACCTTGTCCCTGGAGTCTGATGGTCATCTCTCCACTAGACAAAGTGCAACACTTTAGAGAGCTCACTTACCTCTGCTGTTGGCTGGATGGCCCAGGTTCTGCCACATCCTCGGGAGTATCATTGTTGTTCGCCACAGACTATTCAGATCACAAACAGCCATCATAGTTTGATTTAATATTGATAAGAATAATGAACCGTTTGTCATGAACTGTAGAGTTAACAAGCTCAAAATGAACATTTCATGTCTTCAGTGTTAATTCATCTCATGTACTGTATGAAGTGGGTCAGCGCTCGTGGTCCCGACCTCACGGCGCTTAAAACACTTAATTCATGTCATGTGTCAGGTGGGTCAGTGCTCTTGGTACTTACCCTTCGGCGTCTATGCCGTCTATACCGTCTATATGCCCCTTTTCCACCGTGAGGCCAACGAAACATACTTGCTGAATTTCTATCCACTGAAATCAAACTAATGGTGGTCCGCTCGCTCTCTCTCCACTTTCAGAATGAGTCAGAGCAACTGAAACAGAGAAGGACGTTATTAATCACTCGCGCAGTCAACGGTGCGAGACCGAGAGCATGTCCAAATATGGACATTTCTTCCGCCAAAGCTTTATCAGTGTGATCTTAAAAGTAATTGACAACTGCTCATCGCAGCTTATAATAAACCAACAATTTTTATATATACATATTATATATAGAATATATATTCTATATATAATATTCTATATATAAAAAATATTGAGTAAATATCAAAGCTGCGCAATCATTGAAATTTACCTAATGAATTAAGTAAATGTGAGTAAAAAAATGAGGCAGACATGAATAACTAAATGTAGTCCCTACAACATATTAAATTGAGTAAATAAAATCCAAAGTCAATGGAATAGTATTCCTAAGTCCAAACCATTAAAACAAATGAGTAGATATAATTGAATTACTGGGAAGACAGTTTTGTGGATAGGTTATTCGCCTTTTTCATAGAAATCGCCATTGTAATTTCAAAACAGTATACAGAAAATGACTCGGCCATGAAGACTAACCAGTATGTTATGGCGATTGGAGAAATAAGAAGAAAATGTGTTGTCAAATGTAACGCTGGTGTCATCAAACCAAACAGCCATGTCAACCATGGTTTCAGTACTATGTTCCCCAAAACACTTAATAACACTTAACAAAACATTAATATATGACTACTAACAATTTAACAACACTGAACAATCACGCATAACACCTTTAGAACTTAATAACGTAATTCGTAATTCTCAAAGTCTGAACACAATGCATGCTGGGAAACGAGCGTGACCGTTTATTGCGGCCACGTCATGACGTAATGAATAACTCAAATTCTTAAGGAAACGTTGAAGAAGAAGACTTGAGTTGGAATGAGAGAAAATTATAGTTCTTGAAACTGATTAGTAGGATTAATCGATTCTCAAATAATTTGATCGATTTTTACTCAAAAATATTAAGTATATCTTAGAAATATAATTTGTTAATCAAATACTGACTTTTTGTGAAATGACCTTAAAAAATAGATGTAAATATAACACAAAATTAACTGATGGATTTTAAGCATTTATTTAGGTATATCTTACTCCCACAATTACTTAAAGGATTTTCACAGATTTTATCAAGGAAGTATTTTATCAGGAGAGAGTTGCAGTAGTCGAGACGAGTGATGAAGAGCGCTTGGACCAGGATCTGCGCTGTTTCGGACAGCCAGGGAGGTGGAGATAGCCTTTTTCATTCCCAAAATGTTTTCTTTTTCATGCATTTCATTATTTGATGCATTTATATATGTATTTAATTATGTAGGCCTATATATTTCTTCATTGATTCATATATGTTTGGTCCTTTATAGCCAGCTTGACTGGAAGCTCAAATTAATTAAGGTGGGTGTTGTGGATGTATGAATCTTGTGGGCCGGTAATTTTCCACTCTGCCGTTAGGCCCACGTGACTATTTAGCTTCACTCTTATCCGTTGGCCCTGGGAGGCCTCGGAGATGCACTCTGTCGACCGTGCTGTCCCTGCTTCCTAGGTTGGCAGTCTGGTAGATAGGGATGGGAGCGTCTCCATGTGGAGCCATATCTCTGCTTCCCAAGTTGAAAAGTTGTGTCTACATGTAAACACTAACTTCTGACGTCTTTTCTCCCATCCCAAACTGTATATATGCTCTATGTATCTGAATAAACTTTGAATCATTCCGGGTGATACTGCCTTGTGTCACATTGATTCCCGAGCTAACTGCTCTGCTACAGACAATCCAGAACCTGAACCTGAGCCTGAACCTGAACTTCAGCCACAGTAGATGACCGCTCTAAACTGCGCATAACAACTGAGTTGTTATGCACAGCTTTAATGGCTGGGGTGGGTGGCATGTGTGTGAGTGTGAGAGGCGGGGGCCTATGAGCTTCAGTGCCCAGGGGCCCCTGGGGGTACTTATCCAACCTTGCGCTCACACATGCCCCTACGGTGTCAGGACACACCCACCAGAGGTCGACAGACTGTTGGACATTTCCTAAAGAAAATTAGAGAAAAGTCCCCACCGTATTTTTTTTTATGTTGATCTGTGTCCCATATACCGCACGACCCCAGATTCAAGGTTAATTTCCTTTACAGTCCTACCACACAACAACCAGCGGCACAACCTTCACCAACGGTGGCGCAACACGACACAAACCATACACACATAATTAAGGAATAACACTTAAAATCACACTGCAACTAGCACTAAGAACGGAACACCAAAACATTGCTGTTTGAACCAAAACCAAACAAATGTTTACAAGCTAAACATTAGGCAAAGCTTGGAACTATGTAACTGGGTCAGCCCTACTTCAGTGCCCCCCACCCCTCCAAGTGAACTTACAGCGTTAATGCAAATACAGACATGCACCAATCTCCCAACCTGCTTTTGATTCAATCAAAATGTTTGTTAGGGGCAGCAGGGCAGGCTGTGCGCAAACAGAAATTAATCTTGATGCATCTTTTTTAAATGACAGAAAAAGGGCACTGCTTTCTCTCTGACACTAGGCAACTCATACAAGAGTAAAGGGTTTGGGTACATGAGCAAAAGTCATTGGACTTAGTGAGGGTTTTTTGTTGTTTCCATTGGTATGCTAGTGAGAAGATATGAAGATACAACAATAACAGGGGACATTAGATAGTACAGACAGGACATAGGACATACAAGACAGTAACAATGAGAACGACATGGGATGAAGAATAAACAATAAGAAACATAAGACAGGACATTAACCATGAGACGAGACATGAAATTACAAGACAGTTACATGGGACAAGACATGAGAATGCAGGATTGCACATGGTGTGCATATGGCAGTGGGTTATAGAGGGCTTAGATTTGGGTCCGAGAGGTTGCTGACTGTGCCCCAATGGCCTCTATCAGAGTCCTTCAGCAGGCATGCGGCTCTCTGCATGTTAGCTGGTGTACATATTCTTCTAGACAGCGGCCTATTGAGAAGCAGCCTTGCTTGCACTCTTTCCAATCAAGAAGGATCAGTGTTTTGACTGAGTGGCACCCAACTGTGAGTAAACGGTTGACAGTAACATTATGTATGTTTTCAGCACACTGACCAAGTAAGAGGACATAATCCCTACCCCTCTGTTGTGTCCATGTTTCTAGCAGCTGGTCTATGTGTTAGCTGTGAGGGAACAGCTGGCCCTGTCTGCAAGGTCCACCTGGAGACAGGCCTGAAGCCAAAACAAGCATCTCTCAGTCACTGCTGCCAAAACCAATGACTCACAACATTGAGAAACGTGAGTAGACTTATTGTACTTTCTGCTCCTGATATCCCCTCACAACATGGAACTGTGAAAGTGAAATATAGACTACTGCTTACATTTCCACTGTGGAGAAACTCCACCCCCTGCAGGATGTGGAAGGTCTGTACACCATCCAGACCCCGACCCCCCCACCACAACTCACCTGGTCTATACCGCTCTGTTCCTGCAATGGTCTTCATGACTACCCTGCACCGGCACTTTATACCAGACCATTATCACCACTGTGCCTCCTACCTATACTATGTATAATTACCTGAGGTCACTAGTTAGGCATTACATATATTATTATAGTTCCCACTATGCTTACATATGCTGATCACTATGTTTATACACTGGTTTTCGTATTGTAGTTTTTTACCTCATGTTGTATTTCTTTTGTGTTAGCAACTTGGTCCGTGCTCAACGACATTTCGTTCTCGTATACTGTTTATATGAATGAATGACAAAAAGCAAACTTGAACTTGAACATGATATTAATCTTTTTCATAATATAACCACCATAAAAACAAACAAACACAACACAATAAAGGCAGGCATTAAACAAAAATGCAGGAATTGGAAAATTCAATAAGAGATCAATAAAAACCATGCAAAACGAAAGTGTTTAAAACTGCAGTACAAAATAAAATAAAGGAAACACCCTGCATTGGCCATGGGAATGCATGTTTTAAAGCAGGCACAGGTTGGGAGGGAGGACGCCCTCGCACGCCAGAGCTTGGACGGCAGCGAGGACCTTCCCGGTGGCCAACCGGTGCACCTCGTCCAGCAGGCCGGCCGTGTCGTCGCTCAGCACCGTGGCGACCGTGCCTCTGAGCGGGTAGGCCAGGCCGGGCACGTGCGCCTCGTAGGCAAAGGAGACACTTCTGCCCAGGTCCACGTGGACGCATACCAGCTTCAGGAGGGGCTTGGTCCCACCGCCGCCCTCTGCCCTGTCCAGCTGACGAAGCAGGGAGAGGGGAAGGGGCGTCACCTTCTTGCAGGCAAGGGGGAGGGCCTTCGGGGAGAGAAGGGCAGGAGGAGGAGGACCGCGATGACACGGAGTGACGGGCGCCCCGACCGTTGGGTTGAAGGTCTGGACGGGAGACCATGAGTGCCCAAGGCGGCGGAGGCGCGGGGCTAACTCCAGGGCGTCGTAGTCAACGGAGGCCCTGACCTTGAGGTGTAAATCCTGCCATTTGACAGAGACCGTCAGGGAGTAGTGCTTCTTGAAATCTGGAGAAGGGATAGATAGATGCGCCCACTAGTTGGTACAGTCCACTGGGAAGGCTGGAGGACTGATCTAGTCATCATACATCTGGGTGGACACTCCCAGTTGTGATGTCACATGACAATTGATAGAATGGCTTGTAAATGGCTAACCACACTCGCATTTGTTGGTAAAATAGGGGTTAGGGTTAGATAACTCAAATTGAGAACTTTGTTAACGTCAGGAATACGCTGTTTACCAATAATATTCAACATCAGTCATGTTGCTGCCCCCTACATACCTTCTCTCAGAACTTTCTTGGCCATGGACGCTGCATGGTGGGACACGTACATCACCAAGGCAGACACACCGTCGGGCCCCGACTTCAGGGATACACCTTCCACGCCTTGGGTCAGATTCATCAGTACCTGGTTTAAAAAATACAATAAAATAAATTAAAAAAAAATATTATTACCATGAAGAATAGTTTTCCTCTTTACCTTCCACTGATGGTAAGCCACCCAGCACCTCAACATAATTCACACATTGTGGACCAAGCATTTTCAGAACACGAAGAGCATGATTGGGACTGTTACACGAGTGCTGGAACCAGTAGCCCATTCGACTATTTATATATTATATCAACCATTTTTTGTAGTGCTTTATTAAAAAACAAAAACAAATTCTTCCAGTTGTCATTAACCACATTTTAAAGTATTATATACTCTCAAAATTAAAAATAAAAAGACAATCTTTTGGAATACAACGTCCAGACCAAAAAAGTTACTTGAACCATGTAAAACAAACGCTAGAGCTACTAGTGTGAATATAGCATATCATCGCAACAGAGTGCGTTCACCTATTGGCCACTGGTTATTAGTTAGGTTGTGTTCCAAGTCATATTGTTGGTCTGCTTGTGCATAACAAAAAACAGGGCCAGCTCTACCTGTAATCCAAGTTTTACAAACCAAACTCTCACCATCCTTTAAAAAGTGTACTTTTTTCTCCTGCTCCCCTAGAAATGCAACTTACATTTCTGCCAATAAGAAGCTATTATGCATGCAATAACACGCGTTCCACATAGAGAGAAAGCCCTCTATAACGTAAACCAATGTAGGGGGGTTCCTCCTTGTAAAAGCCAAGTCAATTGTATAGGCCTTAGGGCTTTACAGGCCATATGATTATGAGCCATTTGATTATGACACCCCGCTAGCCCTAGCCCCCCCTACGGGCAAGAAACAAGTCCCTTATTATTAATTAATTAACAAGGAAGAGTTCCAGTAAACTTTTCCCCAGACATACCCGCTGCAGTCCCGGCTGCTGGGTGTTGGCCGGCAGCTCCCCAATACACAGCTGCCGCTTCTCGGTGCTGTGGCGGACGTTGAGGTAGATGCCGGGCTCCAGCTCATGGCCGTGCAGCTGGCTAACGGCGGCGGCAGCCAGCGCGCGCGTGCCGTACTTGGCATAGGCGAAGCCCCGCGTCTGTCCGCTGAAGTTCATCATGAGGCGGAACTCCCACAGCGGGCCCACGGCGCTGAACAAGGGGATGAGCCTGTCCTCGAAGGTCTCCCGGGGGAAATGGCTGATGAAGACCTCGCAGCCGCTGCCCGGGACCGGACCATCCCACTCTATGGAGAGACGTTTCACAGTCAATTGCTCGGCATACTTCATGGGGGAAGTTCGGCTCGTTTGGCAAGAACCAAATCACGACTTGTGGAGAGAAAGAACCAACGCACTTTGCCCAAACTAAATCTTTTCAGCACGTTGTCAGATTTACTTACTTTGCTGAAGAAAAGCCAAGTGTGTGTGTGTGTGTGTGTGTGTCCTCGCATGTTCCCAGTCGTGTCGTGTGGCCCCCTGACTAGACAGCAAGGCAAAGGCTGCATTCGAATTGTCTTTATTGCCAAGGAAGGTTCCTTATTGAGTGAATGATCCAGAAGTATCTAAGGGCTGTTCAAATTCTCTACATGCCAAGGAAAGGTACTTCAATGCTTCCTTTCATATCTCCTTTAGCATAGGATACACTGGACCTTCCTTTACGAAAGAAAAAGGATAGTGCCGTCCCACAATTCCTTGCGGTAGCCCCATTCAGCTGAAACAACAGATCATCATGTAAACAATAACAACCGACCATCATGTAAACAATAACAACCGACCATCATGTAAACAATAACACAAATGAGATTCATGTATGAGTGGACAGGAGGATGAGCAACCTTTCTCAATGTGACAAGCATTTCCTTTCACTTTCGTGACTGTTATACTGTCTATATTGTGTTTTATTTCAATTCCAATGTTGTAATGAATGAATATATTTGTAATCCAAGATGCGCTTTTTGTAGTCCATCTTTGGATCATTGTAATTTCATCACAGCAGACCCACGTCCATAACATTCACCGTTGCATAATGACGTATCTGAGGAGAATCTGGCTCCACTTACTAACAGCGCAGGTGTCTTATGTCCTTATGAAGTCTCCTTCTCATCTTTCCTTGACCTCATGACGTGGGTTAAGGTAAAGTAGTTAGGAAAAGACAGATTTTTTTTCACAATTCGAAAGCAGCTTACCTAACCAGGGTTTGAATCCTATCCCCTCTTGGATCCCTCACGCTTACTTGTATGTTTGTACATCCTGGCACTTAAAAATAGAACTAACATTAAGTAGCATCTTATGCCAGCCATCTTGCTCTTTACCAGCAAGGGGTCATTATGAGTGGTTGAAGCTTGTTTTATTCAAATCTTACTGTATATAAAACCAGTTGATCCAGATTTAACTTTAAAAAAATAAGACCTTCCCTGACAGTTGGCAAAAATGTCTGTTCTTTCATTGCTTTTAAAATTTTACAAGGTTTATTTATTATTATAGCTATTAGTTTATGATTGCTATTGTCTCAACCCAAGGAGCTCACAATCCAGTGCTGCAGTTCACTGACCAGTCAAAGGGGCCACTAATGAGAAGGAGATACAGTACACTGTTACAGTTCCACATTGTGTCATATGTGCCCAGTGTGTCAATGTCTCACCAAATGGAGGTCCTCCATACTTCCTCTGACCGTTCACTTGCGCCAGTTTGATCCGTTTCTCCTTCTGCCATTTCTCCAACGCCTGGAGCCTCTTGGGATTCAGCATCTGAAAGTTTAGAAAACAACTCATCCGTGTTTATCAAACGGAAAATACACAACCCGCGTATCACACACACACACACACACTTTTAAACAACAAACGTAGCATTAGCATTGAAGAGGCCTACAAAACCGTAGTAGAGGAGAGAGGCCCGGAGGTCGCAACACGCGGTGCGCGGCTTCGTTTCCCGCGGCCGCCGGTCACTGTGACGCGGGGACCTTGGGGCTACTTCACTCAGAAACGTTTCTTTCGTGTCGTATATTTAATGCTAATTAATGGAGGGGGAAATGAATCGCATCACCTTTATCTGCGGGGATTCCGATAATGGAGGCAATCGAGATCACCTGTTGCGTAGCCAATTGATTGCGTTGCTGATGCACAACTTGTGGCGAGTCATTGGACCGCCCAGTGGAGGGAGGGGAGGGGGGCGGGGGGTTCTTTTCAATTAATTGTTGGAGAAGAGATTTTTATTTCACAAAACAAAGTCCCAAAATGTGGATTGACTATCCACATTGAATGAGCACTGATTCATTTGGGCAGTACAGCAAAATAGCCTACAACAGAAAATACATAAATGTGCCTAAAAAAATAAACTTAAAATGTCAACTCACAATTAATGTTCGATAGCCTAATTGACAGAAACGTTAAGTGACCAGGCTTCGACTAAGTTACTTACTGACTGGACTGCCTTGGTAGGCGACCTGCTTCTTTTCCACTAGAGATCCAGTAGCCCTATAGTAGCCCTATAGTCCCCCTCCATGTAGCAGGACGTCACAGCGACGCCACTATTTAGCTGTCTGTCACAGCAAGGAGACCAAAGGAGACATAAAATCGCCTCAAATATTTACAAAGTTAATACAATTTACGAGGTGAATGCGGCATTTTCGATAAGCATCGCAATGGTGTAAAAGATGAAAGATTCAAGCCTCAATCAGATGATGCTCCGTCCATTCAATTCTAATTACTTGTTAATCAAATATGGGAGAATATATACGTGTGTGTGTGTGTGTCGGTTCCCATTTGGAGCGATCTGTAATACATCCATGTTTTGGAGACGTTAGTTTACGAGGTTGTTTATTCATAACTTTTATCAAGATTAAAGCATATAACATATGTATTATTGTATGTTACCAATAACAGGACTGTTGAGAAACATTTTATATTGACAACCCCAGTTTGCATGTCAGCTTGTGGTGTCGCCTCGGCTTTCTTGGAACCAGGATGGAGCGGGTAGTGATTGGAGGTTCGACCTTGTGACTGAAAGGTTGTCTGGATTCCATTCATGGGGGTTATATTTTAATTCAATTCAATTCAATTCAATTTTATTTGTATAGCCCTTAATCACAAGACAGTCTCAAAGGGCTTTACAGGCCAGATTATTATGGGCCAAAAGTTATTTATGACAAAGATTATAGCCCACCCAGTCCTTATTACCTGTTGAAATACCCTTTAAGGATCCGATGCAACAAGCATGTATGAGTCATTTATATATTAATCACACCAGAAATAATGGATTTAATCAGGCCTAATCTCAATTTAGTTGTAGTCCTGCACATTGACGTAATTTTAATGTTCTGTTCCATTTTTCCTGTTATTAATAGTTTCCTATTTAATTTAATCTAATGAATTTTATTCCAACTATATATACAGTATATTTGACTTTTGCACTTTTATTTTCGATGTGTGCGCAGAAAACACATACCATTATGTTGCATTCGTTTTAGATCACATTTCATTAAATCACATGAAAATGATAACGTGAAATAATCACATTTCTCGGGATTCTGCAATTGCCAGCAGAAACCACGTGATGTCAGCAGTGGACCACAAGCGGACAAAACAACTCAGCGTTGCTGGGAGCACCTGAACAGAAGATGCAGTGCAACAGTTGAAGGGACATCAGATATACGCACAATATTATACAATGTTTGATATACGCATATTTAATTGGGATTGTAAAGGTTTCTCTGTGTGTTGTGTGTGTGTGTGTGTGTGTGTGTATGAATAAACAAGTTGTGCGTGCATAGCAGTGTTTTCCAAATGGGGGTACGTCTGTCCCCTAGGACATTTATTTTGTTGTTTTAATATAGTGTATGGACAATTGTAAAATAATTCCACCCTAAGAAAATGAATGAATACCCCCTTAATACAATTTAGTAAACCTGAATAGCAACATACTAACACGTTTCGTAAATAAAAGAGAGCATATCATTTTAACTTTAAAGGGGTACTTCTGAAACAAATATCTGACGTATTGGAGGTACATTAGTAAAACTAGTGTGAGGACCACTAGCGTAGGGTTTGTACTGTCTTCTCCCGTTCCTTCTGTCTTCCAGAAGGCCCCGCTAGGCTGGCCCTGCGCTTCTGTTTATAATACTGCACCTGTCACATCTGCACATCAAGGCTTACACGGCTCCGACCCATTCATTTTTCATTCTGTGAAACGTTTTACTCATGTGTCAAATCTTTTATTTATTAAGAACCTTCTGTTCATGGATGTGCCAGGGGGCTTTGGCTTTTCTGATGTGCTTTCTGTGTGGAGAAAAATAACAGCCTCACCGGTTTTTGCTTAGTTGTTGATAAGGACTTGTCAGCTCTTTTTTTGGTTAATTTCTTTAAATGATCTGAAATGAAGTTGAGTGAAGGCTTTTGATACAACAGCCATCAGGGTGCTTTTATTCTCTCTCTCTCTCTCTCTCTCTCTCTCTCTTTCTCTGAAAGTTATGACGGAAGGGAAAAGCTAGCTGAAGCAGCGGTTTGAAAATTAAAAACTTAAAAACACTGATGACTTTTATTGATTTCCTGAATAGTGCCTTCTCTGCAGGTTGCATTCCACTCAATTTGTTGTGGCCACAAAAGCAGAGGGGGTGGAAAGATGATATGGAGGATGATGAGGATGAATACATTGTAGTAAGTTATGTATCCACAAATGAATGTGAGGGTATGCAACAGCAAGTGTGAATGCACAATGAAAAAAACCAATGGATTTCATCAGGTAACAAATGTAGTTTTTGTGTAGTTTTACTGGGTATCATAAACATTAATTTTCTGACATTTTAGAAAACTTGGGACGGCTAGGTGATCAATTGCAGGCAGAAAGGGAAGTGACCAAGACAAGCCAACCAAAACATTTGTCTCTCTAACTTGACTTTTAACCCTTTTTATTTATTTTTTTAACACAAAGCTCAAATTAGCTAAAAAGAGAGGAGAGTAGACGTCAGAAGGTCACATGGGTTGGCATGAGGTTTGAATTAATACGGTTTGTCCTCATACTATGTCTATTTGGTGGTATGGTACAGGACTATCTGCAAGCTAAATGAATTACTGTAACCCATCTTGACAGGCCAGATAAGCAACCCATACCGTTTCAGGACAATCTGATAAGTGTCAAGGTCGAGGGCCTTTCTATTGATGATCTGAGTGGTCCACATTGGGAAATTTACCTGCTGGTAACTCCTGAGAAAACCCAACAACCAACTAGCAATAATGAACACATTACAGTCAATAGAATCCCCAACTAATGCCCTAAAAGTTTGGCAATGAATCAAATCAAATAAGAAACAGACATTTTACGTCCCTATTTTTGTTTGTTTGTGTTTTTCTGTTCCACATTGTTTGGATTATAAACCTGTAGCATTGTTTCGTGTAACTTTGGTTGAAGCCTTGTGCTGCGCCCCGCGCCACCTTCTTCCCACAGAGCGTCCGTGTCGTGTGTATGTGAGGAAGAGCCCAGTGTGTCACCTGGGTCCTATCTGCCTCGTGCTTCTGTTCAGACACAATAACAAACAATACATCTGCGCGGTGTCAATTTAGAGTCCTCCCGTCACGTAAAATACCATTCAAAATTCAAATCGTATACAGAACACAAAGATGTTTGTGTTCTGTATATGTCTGTGTACGATCTGAACATCGTATATATATATATATATATGTTTCTATAAATAGAGCTGTTGTGAAGGTTGATGTAGGGCCACCTGGCATGACCCAAATTCTCATAAGTAAGAGTTTCTTTGAGTCTTCTGCCTCACTGTGATCTCCTTACCAGTGGACTGGAGAGGCTGAATCCTGACCACAGTGTTCAGTATTTACATATAAATATTAATAAATACTTTATATTTGTCACTGTCTATGGGTCTGTATTCTTCTCCCACTGCAGGTGCTGAGGCTGGACTTCCTTGTCTTGATCAGCTGTACCTTACCTTATCTCCACTCCTGGTCCCCTGACCTATGTTGCTCTCTGATTCCGTGGTCTCCACCATAGTCCTCTGTCCAACTGAGCTCTCAAGAGTTCTTATCGGCACTTCTACTCGATTCGGTTCTCTTGTCGGTTGCAAGCGTGACCCTTGACCTGCAGTCAAGCAGTAGGGACTCTGTGGATCTACCAGACTCTAAACCTAACCCTAACTCTCCTTTCTGTGCAACAACGTAGGAATGTAGTCCTCTCAGGAATGAGAGGACTATATGAGATATAAGATGTTTCTCAAAACACATATGAAACATATACAGAACACGTTTGTTCTGTATATGTCTGTATCTGTCTTTTTTGTGTGGGGTGAGTTCCAATACATCAATAAGTCATCTGAATATACTATATATCATATATGAATGGTTTCTTCTTCTTCATCTAATCATCTGAAACAAAGACATTGGCAAGCAGGGGTTTCCTCCAAATAGCATGTTATATGGTGAATAAACTGTAGTACAATATGAATGTGAATAAATTAATGTCACTTAGTTCAGGTATTCAGTCCAGTTTGCTCGTCTTTTCTTCATTTACAGTGCACAAGATTCCCCTGTGGGTGGGAATCTTCCCAGACATCTCCCAGTGGTCTTTTTCATAGGGGTCGACCATTGTCACTGTTCAGTCCCATGGATCTTGCAAATTCACACTTTCACACTCAGTTTCATGCTGAATATTAGTCTGGTGTTGGCTGGTCATTGCTTAATAATATACATTGTTCTAGTGGTGATTGGTCCATACAGGTTTTGTTTGATTTGAAGTCCAAACTAAGTCAAACTGTCATTTTACTTTTCTTCCTTTTGTTTTCAGTTCCGTGTGATCATAGCCAATATATTAAATTAATCTTATGGTCAGGTAGTTTAGGGCAATGTACATGGACCTAACTCCACTGAACTAACTCTATGTTTAATCATTTGATACATAATACATGTTCGTCTTCCTCAACTCAACTCTCCTCAGGATGGACCAAAACTTCAGACTGCTGTACCTATGCCAGGAAAGGCCCATGCTGCCCTTCATCGACCAATTTACAGAGTGCCAAGCCAGAATGCACACGTTCCTTGATGACAACGAAGCTCGGGCTATCCAGCTGGGCAGGATGAAGATGGGGTCTCAGAACTCCAATATGGGTGGTAGCTCACTGGGGATCGTTGGCACTATCTTAACCATCACTGTTCTGGCTCTAGCCCCTGTTACAGCTGGGGTGTCTCTGGGTCTGACCTTGGGTGGGATGGGGCTGGGAATTACCAGTGGAGTCAACAGTAGTCACCATGGTAACAAAGATAGCAGTCAATGAAATGTTGAAGAAAAAAGCCAGTGAGGTTCTCCACAGCTTCATTAAGGATATGAGTGGTATTGATGCTTGCCTGGAGCAGGAGTCCAACCTCCAGAGGGAGATGACATTAAATGCAGATTATTCTGATTTTGTCATGAGAGCGTGCCAGTCGGGGAAACATCTTATTGTACGTGGTAAAAATATTGGTACATTTTGGAAAAAAGTCTCAAGTCAGAACAAATAAAGAGTTCATCACAAGCACTGGCCAACTTGTGCTGCAGGACTCACAGGCATTATCTAGTTAATCTAAAACTGTGTCAGAAATCCCAGATATGGGGCAGGGGGCACTTAAAAGACCCCTGGTCCTCTCCAAATCTGCCAGGGCTGTTGGTATCACTATCAGTAGTCTGTTCATTGGTTGGGACATCTGCATTATTTGCAAAGAAAGCATCGATTTGGCCAATGGGAACAATCTCACATCATATCTAGGGCAAAATGTTCAGAGCTGGACTTGGCTCACTGCAATGTGGGAAGCTAATATCAGAAAGTAGCAAATAAATCGTTGAGATTAATCTGTTCAAGGGGAAAATGGAAAATAGTGTGCCATCTGATCCAGAGGGGGGGGCGACAAATAGAAAATGAAAGACAATGTATAATACAGTAGCGCAGATGGTATGGATAAATATGTGAACACCCAAGTGTAAAAACATATGATATAAATCAATAACTAAAAATGAATGAAATATTCTTTCTTGTCTATGCATTCTCAAATTAACTTTTAAGGCAATTTTGATTGTTATATACAGTATGAATGATGTCTCCTCCAATTTCAACTGTTTTCATGTATTCAAAGTTGAATTTGTTTTCAAATTCAACTAACTAGACAACAACCTGTCCACTTGGATAGATTAACAAAATGTTGCAGTAGTAACCTAATCTATTTGAATAGCATTACGCTATTAACTGTAAGTCCAGTCAAAACCCTCTTCTGTGGAGGCTGGCTGACAACTGTAGCACAAAGTGCAGTGACCGCATTAAAACACAACACTTGATCAACCCTCTGTGTTGCATTTTTTCAGACATTCTTTGCATTTGTATTCTTCAACTGCCGTCTCAAGCTCACGCAAAGAAAATGAAACGTGTTATGTCAATGCAAGCCTCGGAAATACAAATACGAAGCTCACGAATCTTGAATCAAGCCATCATCCATCATTCCATTCGCAAAATCACACAAATCACCTATAGGTGTGTCAATAACAACTTTTTTACTGTAAGGATGATGATACTACACACATGATTTAGACATCAGTGACAAGGTTTTCAGTGAGGCCAGATGTATTTAGTATGAAAGAGTTTCGTGAGTGACTTAAGAAGTCTTCCAGAGTCAAACTTCAAACGTCTGGCGGTTTGTCGCAAACGTGGTGTCAGCTGCTTAGTGACATCAGCTTTTGAGCCATAGGGCCTGAGAGAGACACACACACACACGCATGTGTGTGTGTGTGTGTGTGTGTGTATAATTAATGCAGCGCTTACACTTTCCAGCATTTTCTTACTTAAAAATATCCGGGCATATTCACACACACACACACACACACACACACACACACACACACACACACACACACACACACACACACACACACACACACACACACACACACACACACACACACACACACACACACACACACACACACACACAGCTGTGCCTCCGCCCCCCTCACCTAAACATCAGTGCAGAGGAGTGTGTGTGTCTCTCTCTCTCACCTGGGGGCGTGCTCTGAGCTGCAGCAATCTGCTGCCTGTCATCCCCCATCACGCTTCAATCCTCATTCCCCTCCATTACACACACACTGGGTTTTTCAATAACTCTTTGGAGACTTTGAAATCAACTTTGAAAAATCAGATGGCGAGTTGAACAAGCTTGTTTGACCACAGAGGGGCCCTCTATGCGACGGTCCATTCCCGCAGCTGGGGACAAAATCGTGTTTTTCCATCAAGATGGTGTTTTTGCGCCCTGTGTTGTTGTCTGTCATTTCCATAGATGCAATTCGTTTTCTCTGGATACATTTTTTGCCTATCGCCTCAAAACTGTGTTTTTGGAGCAAAGGTGTCTGTATTTGTGCGTCTGTAAATGTTTTAGGGTCCCTCTGTCATACAGGGCGACTCAGGCAACCACAACAATGGGTTTCATGTTTCTGTGTTTCTGATCGAGAGAATTAAACCTTTGTTGTTGTAGAATTTTGTTGTTGAAAATAATACCAAAAATAAGACAGTCATTGCTTATTTCCTGAATCATCTGTGTGATGGCATAGTGTAGTGCAAGGAAGTTATGGTAATGAGTGGTTTTAGAAACTGTATACAATGATATTCTCCAGCCACGGACTAACTGCTGGAGTCTGATGTTCTCAACTATGGCATCAGCACAAGAAATATAAACAAAAAAATGTTATGCTCACTTATAAATCCTTAGACGGTGCTTGGATTTATTGAGAAACTGCCCCCAAGAACTTTTATTTTACAACATTTACTGTAACGGGTGTAGGTAGAACCCAAATGCAGCACGGCACACCACAGGAACAGTCAGAAATGTATTTTATTTATTACTTTGGCAGGTCAGACGGTACGACAGGAAACGATAACAAGGCTGAGTCAAATGATCAGGAAAAGAGTATTGCGGGGCTTGGGGAAAGCAGGGGACACCGGGCGGGCGAGCAGCTGAGTAGAGCAGGGTCACACACACACACACACACACACACACACACACACACACAACAGTCTGTTGGAGGGCAACGGTACCGGGAGGGAGAGAGCAGAGGATGTCGTCGGCGAGGCAGCAGATCCGAAACCAGGTAAGCAGTCAGCGAGGCAGAAGTACCGAGAAGGAGCAGGCAGACGGATGGTCGGGACAGGCGGAGGATCGGGAAACCGGAATGCAACGAGGCAGGGAGGTCAGGGAGAGGCAAGTTCGGTAACGGGAAATCAATCCGAGAAATACTGGAGAGTCTTGCATGTAGAGGCGAACAGCAATCTGGCAACGAGGGAGTGGAACGGGGGAGCTTAAGTCGAGGCTTGATTGGTAATGAGCCCAGGTGGAGGTGGTGGGTCTGACGTGGTGGGAGATGGAGCGGGCTGATGGAATGAGTGGGAGGCAGGGAGAGTGGAAAACCACTGAGTAGTAGGGAAGGTGGAGAGAAAAATGTTTTCACCAACTATAATTCCTGTGACAAAGGTGTTTTGTTTTTTTAAGCCCCAGACTTCAGGCTTTAACTTCAGTTCATTACAAAGTCTTGCGTTTCATGCTCATAAACATACCACCAATACTTCAAGTCTGTGTTTCTAGTTAAAACCATCTTGAGTTCCAGTTCAAAATAGCTAAAATTACATCACAACTATAGCCTAATATACATATTTATGATGTCTTATGTCTTATGACTTATGCGATACACTGTATGCTTTTAGATCAAAATGTGAAGATTTTTTGAAGATTTACTCTTACACTGATTTTGGTAGACCCAAATAATAATTGGAATGGCGACGTGACTAAGAAATAAACGTCTTCCCTATTATCAGACAAAATGCTGTAATTGCCCTGGTTGTAATTGCCCAAGCTGTGTAATGAGTCAAGTCATGGATCCTCAGCTGCCAACATATGCATATTTAATCGTTTCCAATAGTACGATTCATGACATTGTTTTCCCTTTGACATTGTTTTTTTTAAGTGTGAATGTGTCTGTGTGTGTGTGTGTGTGTGTGTGTGTGTGTGTGTGTGTGTGTGTGTGTGTGTGTGTGTGTGTGCGTGTGTGTGTGTGTGTGTGTGTGTGTGCAAAAATTGTTGATCAAGCTGCGCGCGCACGAGAGAGAGAGAGCGATAGAGAGACATAAAGGCTAATTCACGCAGGTGATAAGGCATGTCATTGGCTCCTTTGTGTGATGCTCCAGTAGCCACTGTTGTTAATTTGGCCAGACGCGTGTGACAGAGCGTGCTGGTAAATATTAGCTCAGAAGGCGCCGGCTTTGTTCCCTGTCCACCCTTCACCCAAAACAAACACCCGCCCCTCCCCCCAAACACACCCCACCTTGCCCCCCACCCACCAACTTCCACACCCCCCCCACCTTCACACAAACACATGCACTGATCTGTGGCAGGTTGTTGTGTGTGTGGTGTGTGTGTGTGTGTGTGTGTGTTGGTGTGTGTGTGTGTTGTGTGTGTGTGTGTGTGGTGTGTGTGTGTGTGTGTGTGTGTGTGTGTGTGTCTGTGTGTGTGTGTGTGTGTGTGTGGGTGGTGTGTGTCTGATAGTAGGTATGGAACAGTCAGTCACCAGGTTCAGTAAGGCCTATAGTCAACAGGTAAACCCAACCTCAGTGAATGTTGATGAAAAGTGTTTTCTGTGTATTTCGTCACGTTCGAGACACCATTCGCTATGGCCTTCCAAAACGACACAGACGATGAACAATTATCAAACGTAACACACGCTGGCTCATTACTTGTGAAACTGTGTGTGTGTGTGTGTGTGTGTGTGTGCATGTGTGTTGTTGACTGTTCCTTTTCGTACAACATCATAACCTCAGCTAATTTGTCTACGCTGTTTGTCCAAACTAAGTCGGGGATATAAGCCCGACAGACGGGGGAGAGGCGTGGGTTATATGTATTTTTCTTGGTTCCTCATCCACGTCACACCCCCCGCCCCCCCCCGCCCCCCCCTCCCTGCACCTGTACAGGAGCTGGCAGCAGCAGCTGACTGGCTTCTCATTGTTTGTCATCGACCACCTCAAGTGGAACTAACAAGCCAATAACACTGCAAGAGGAGAGAAAATGAGACGGAGGGAGAGGGGGGAGCGAGAGAGACACAGAGGAAAATAGACTGATAGAGAGACAGAGGGAGGGAGAAAGAGTGAAAGAGAGAAAGAGAG
>PIJE02000272.1:74669-91853 GCA_002895965.2 Coryphaenoides rupestris | reverse complement strand
AGCCTTTTGATAAGACTCAGGAGGGCCTTATCAAAATGTGTATGGTGTCTATGTGTGTGTCTGTGTGTGCTGTCTGTGTGTGTGTCTGTGTGTGTGTGTGTGTGTGTGTGTTTGCGCATCTCTGTCTGTGTGTCTGCATGTGTGTGTGTGTGTGTGTGGGGGGGGGGGGGGGGCACACAGAGCAGCGGTCCCGTCCCGTCTCCCACTCTGTGAGCGCGTCGTCGTCCTCCTCCTCCTCCTCCTCCTCCTCCGGCTTGCCACACACACACACACACACACGGCCGAGATGCTCCTTCTTGGACTTGTGGTCACTGTGATCAGGTTCGCAGGTAAGCCTCATAGTTTATGATTCTTCTTCAAAAACTTCGCACACACACACACACACACACACGCAACTGATAGTGCATAATACGAGCGACTCTGTGATGTGTAAGCCTGCAACTCCAACTCCAGTGTGAAGGAGGGGGAATTAAAAATAAATGGCATGTTAGTTCATCATCCAAACCTTTGTGCAGTGAGCTTCCGGATCGAGACAGTGAAACTCAAATGCATGACTGTGGGTGTCGTATTTATTCTCTGTTGTAACAATAGTCTGGCTTTTCAATCGCAGCAGCCCCACATTATTTTGGCGAGGAGACGACAGCGTTTGAACTTTGGAACTACCGGAGGATGTTTATTTGCACCACCGGGTAATCATATAGTCCAAAGCACATAAACATTGGCTGATAACACGGCTATTTTTGGGATTGGGATGAGCCCCCTTTTTTTTGTGTGTTACTTTTACACCTTTACTTTTCTCACAAATCATTATGAATCATTATGTCCTGCGTAGGTTTAACACAGGTCCGAGACCGCCCTCTCTCTGCATTATGAACTAGGACGTTTTATGAACTGAGTGTTCATTATTGTTAATTATTGTCTAGCTTGTTTAAAAAAAAACGACTTGACATGACGGTGCCACGGTGGCCATATAGCACCTCTCCATTCTCCCGCTCTCAATAATAATAATAATAATAATAATAATAATAATAATAATGATAATGCTCAAGTGCAATCAACTGACCGCCCGGTATGTAAACACATGGAGGCTCGGTCTCTACTGTGACCTGACGGCTTATCGGCGGGCAGGTGCGCCTCATGCAGCTGGTGGCGATGTGGCGTCTGCAGACCACCAGGGAAACACAGGCCGGGGCGCGTCTTGTGCTGATAGTGGTGCTCGGTACGCCAGAACAAACACACACAACCGCATTTACATAACACCAAGGGCCGTCCCAGCATCACGTCCGTCCATGACAGCTGTAAGCATATATACTGTACATTCTTATCCACGTTATCCGTTCCATATAAACCCTTTTCCCCCCTGTCTGTAATCCCCCGCTCCATTGGGGGGCTGGACAATAGTAGTTTGGCTTGATGTTTGTGTATCGTGCTTGCACACACACGCGCGCACACATGCACACACACACAAGCACACACACACACACACGCGCGCGCACACACAGAGGCACACACAATTACAAGACCATAATGTCTCATAATGTCCTCAGTCAGAGACAGTGACGTCTATCAGCAGCGATGAGACCGGTGGGTCAGGAGCAGCCTGCGTGTGAGCGCCGTAAACCTGCCTTGATGATAAGTGTCAGCGTTGTGCAGAAAATGGTCACCGCTTGCTGTGGCCTGTGGGAGCCCGAGCACAATGGGGGGTACGAAGTTACAGGGGGGTGAGGGTGGGGGTGAACGAGAGAGAGTGGTTGATGCATATGGACGGCCCGCCCTGTCAAGACGTTTTGAAAACACTGCAGCTTTCTTTTGGTGAACAGGTGTTTTTGTACACACTAGCCGACTATTACTGACTCATAACGGTCGCTTATCCTGTTTTGGGTTTTGGGTTTGTAAATCCATATTCTCTTATTTTCTCCCGGCATATACTCAATGAAAAGTTTATAAGTTGGTCAGTTAAATCATATTGATAAAAGAATAAAGCTAATTTGGACCATACAAAAGAAATTATCCACTCATGAACTCATGATTTGAATAGAAGCAAAGGAGGCATAAAATATGCATCATATATTAAAAATAAAACATATATATTCACATGTACACGGCAATGTGTGAGGAGGAAAAAAACACATGGCTGGGCCAGCGTAGTACTACTGTACTAAATGACAAATCATACAGACTAGTCTATTCGTATACAGTACAGTATATACTACGTCTGTAGCCTTATCATAGTCAGAAAAGACACAAAAGGCAGACTCATATGTGGCTGTGGTGGTCCAGCGGAGCGGCCCAACACAAGGGGCCGAGGGGCCCTCCGAGCGTGATGATGATGTTGACAGAGAGGGCTTACAGCGTATATTAACCAGTGGAGGGGGAGGGGAGGGAGGGGAGGAGAGGGGAGCGGAGGGAGGGGAGGGGAGGGGGAGGGGAAGGGAGGGGAGGGGAGGTGGGAGGCACACCACTGGTTAATACACGCTGTAAGCCCTCTCAGTCAACATCATCATCATCACGCTCGGGGGGCCCCTCGCTGGCTCCGTATAACGGGGAGCGAGTGAGGAACGAAGAGCGGGAAGGCGGTGCGCGACGCTTTTTGCTCTCCTGGCTTTCTTGATTGTCTCTCTCTCTCTCTCTCTCTCTCTCTCTCTCTGAGCTCAAGGACACACAGAGAGAAGGAGAAGGAGGAGCAGCTCGTCGCTTGACATTTTTTTCTCCCAGAGTTTTGGTGTTTTTTGGTGTGTCGTGGAATCGCGGAACGCCGGTGGTGAATTGCGCAACGCGGAGAGGCGCGGAGAGCCTTGGGTTGGCTTGCGTTGCGTTGCTGCGTAAACATTGACTGGAGAGCGGGGTTTTTTCTCCCCGCGCTTTTTTTTCCCCGCGCTTTTTTCCCCCAGAGTCTGGAATTTCTAACTTAGTGGACTTCTTTGTTTATTATTCCGGAGGCTGTTATATCAATCATTCAAAAGCTATAAACAATCAGTGTGACATTGCATGTATAGCGTCTCCGCGCTGAACCAAGGCGCGTCTGGCTCCGAGTGCATGTGCGTGCCTGTGCGTGAGTGTGTGTGTGAGTGAGTGTGTGTGTGTGTGTGTGTGTGTGTGTGTGTGTGTGTGTGTGCGTGTGTGTGTGTCTCTCTCTCTCTCTCTCTCTCTCTCTCTCTCTCTCTCTGTCTCTCTCTCTCTCTCTCTCTCTCTCTCTCTCTCTCTCTCTCTCTCTCTCTCTCTTTCTCTCTCTCTCTCTGTCTCTCTCTCTCTCTCCCTTGTCAGTGTCTCCTGCCCATCTGTGTCGATGACAACAGATGCGTTGAAAAACCCTGCTCCATCTTTGATTGACACACCCACAGGAGCATCAACCTGAAGTGTCCACAGCATGCTCTTCTCTGACTCCAAAACATTTTGACCGGCTTGACTTTGTGTGTTATGACCAAAGGTGACACATTTAAAGCACATGTTCCGGGCCCTTATTGCCAACATTGTCAACACCTCTGAAATGCAAACTCATCTTAAAAAGTGTGAGGATAATTAGCAGGCATGCCAGGTTTTGTACTCAGTGGATTCTGCTATATGGAAAATCCTGTAAGATAGGACTCCAGCTAAATCAATTATGCTTTTCCGTTTTAATAAATGTATCTATGTTAATGTTTCACCCTAAAAACTGCTCGTCAAGTGAAGTGAATTCATCTGTGCAAGTATTTGTACATTGGCAGCAGCGTGTCCTGAAATTCACAGCAGATTCTTCCAGAGTTGGAAATGGTTGAGCCCCCTTAACACTATGGAAGTACGTTTTATTAGTTTCCTATATATATATATATATATATACTGTATGTCTAAAGGTCACGACCACTGTGGGTTTATACCCTTCAGTCCTGGCTGTGAATTGAAAAAAAAGAGAATGTAATAAGGTTATGCAATGGCACACATTAGTGAGCAGCATATTTCTTAATCTGTAGGCATTCAGCGGATGATGCACTATAACCATTCTGACAGAAAACAGACACTCACATTTTTCTCCCATGGGATAAATCTTTCTGGATGTTTGATCACTTTTCTCTAATACAGTTTTGAGATGTTAATAATGTAATTATTATTCCAAACTTGCAAAAGGATCTTCACCCCAAAAAAGCTCAAAGGTTTTGGAATCAAATATAATCTTACAATGATATTCTAATATTAATATAAACAATAATAAGAATAGTAATAAGAATAGAAAATCCCATTCGGTCATTTATCTAGTGCCAAAAGTCTTAACATTTTCACATAATAGAAGTATTCCGATAATCTCTACAAAAGCAGATTTCAGTTTCCAGTACTTCCAGTACTACAGTATTGCATGGTAAAGCTCTTCTAACCTACCGTAAAAGTTATCTAAGCTATGGTAAAGCACTTCTAACCGATGGTGAAGCTCTTCTAATCTATGGTAAATCTTTTCTAACCTGCTCTTTTAACCTGTGGTTAAGATCTTCTAACCCACAGTAAATCTCTTGTAATCTATGGTAAATCTCTTCTAGCCTACATTAAAGCTTTTCTAACGAATGGTAAAGCTCATTTAGCCGGCTCTGCTAACCTATGGTTATGCACTTCTGACCTATGGTAAAGCTCTTCTTGCCTGCCCTTCTAACCTATGGTAAAGCTCTTCTAAGTTATGGTAAAGCTATTCTAAGCCACAGTAATGCTCTTCTAACCTGCTCTTCTAACATATTGTAAAGCTCTTCTAACCTACGGTGAAGCTCTTCTAATCTGCTGTTCTAACCTATGGTAAAGCCCTTGTAACGTACGGTAAAGCTATTCTAACCTACGGTAAAGCTCTTCTAATCTGCTCTTCTAACCGATGGCAAAGCTCTTCTAAACTACAGTAATCCTCTTCTAGCCTAAAGTAAAGCTCTTCTAACCTATGATAAAGCTCTTCTAACCTATGATAAAGCTCTTCTAACCTACGGTGAAGCTCTGCTCATGTCTCATCAAGAGATCCCTGCCTGAATCATTGGGCCCCGCCTCACTAATTCTGCTACCACTGCAGTAAAACTCTCACCACGTCTCCAGGCTTATGACGGTTGCGGTACAACGTCAGCCCTGATGCCATCTGCAGTTTAAAGGCTGTTCTGGGCTCATTGGCCAGTTTATTTCACCAATCCGCTTGCCACGTCAGATGGCCATCAGTCCATCATGCACCCAGGGTGTTCACAGCATATGGCTCTAGCCCTGCTCCTGTCGGAAGACTCACAGTTTTCTGGGTGTCACTTTATTGTTCATCGCTCTTCTTCTGTTCATTCCCTTTCATATCATTTTCAAATATAATTTTTTTTTATTTGCAAAGCAAAAAGAGAAAGCGAATCCGTTGTATAACCTTGTATCACTATTTTATGATCTATTGATATTACTATCAATGTATCAATTATTTCCTCTTCTTATTACGTGGCCCAGAATTAAGCCTGCAGGGTACATGCATTGTGAATAAGTGTGATCCACATGAGAGATCAAAGCTGATCAATACGTCCACATTCAGTTAACCTCTCACCCTGCTGCAGGCTATAGTGTGCAAATGCTTCTCACAATTGTGGGGATGGGCTCATAACATACGCTTTAGTCGAGTGATCTAATTAATTAGAGGTAAATGTCAAATACCTATTAAATGACACAAAAATAAATGTTAACCGATTTGACACCGTGTACTGAATGAATCAGGTAGATGTTTTATTTTGATACTATTAGGGTAAAGCAACATCTAATCGAGAAATGTGATATTTAGAATAAGATATGGTTAAGGTTTTATTATGATAATTATGATTATGATTATTATGATTATGATTATAGCTGTGAGTATGAAGATAACCACATAAAAAGAATATCTAAATAATAATAATAACATTACTGACAACATTACTACAACAACAACAATAATAATAATAATAATATTAATAACGATTATATTATTATTACAATTTAGTCTAGGTCTGCTTTCTTTTCGAGAAGTCATGTTGGATGCTCAAAACAAAATGAGGAATGCACCAGAGACCATAATATACATGCCACTGGCGGTTGAGGACACTCTCTTCTCATACCTTCCTTCTCCGAGGAGCTTCTCAAGGAGTGTCCTGCACTACACCGCGGATGACATCACATTTCTTTTGTCTGCTTCTCGGTGGGATGACTCACCTAATGAAGCCACGCCCCTTGGGCTTGAGACACTCAAGTGTGTGCACATGTGTGTGTGTGTGTGTGTGTGTGTGCACATGTGTGTGTGTGCGTGTGTGCACATGTGTGTGTGTGCGTGCGTGTGTGTGTGAGAGAGCATGTGTGTCATCATCATGCCATTAAGTGATGGCCGTCTGCTTGTTATGAACGAGCGTGGACGCCCGGCTGGTCTGTAGCTATAGCGATCCACCGGAGCATTGCTGGCGCGACCGGCTACTGCACAGGTGTTTCAAAATGGAGACTCTACGGGGGGCGGGGGGGGGGGGGGAGGTGCTCTGCGTCGTGCCCATGACGAGACGCTGATGACGTGCACGCTGCGCAGCCGGGACAGTTGATTTAATCATCTGAAAATGAATAACCAATGAATGAATCAAGGAGTCGCGGGTGGCCATCGGTGCCAGGATCCTGCGTTCTCCCCCCCCACTGGTCCTCCCAGCTGCTGGGCCCCGGAGTCTGGCTCTAGTGTCTCCGTCGCCGGCTGGCCTCGTAAGGCTTCAAGCCTCCAGTGGATTTCAGTTCAGTTGGATGTTTGTCTGTGTGTGGTGGTTGCCTGTGCATGTGTGTGTGTGTATGTGTGCACAGGTGCGTGTGCATGCATGTGTGTGTATGTGTGTTAGTCGTGTCGTGTCGTGATGTTAGTTCTCACACAAGCCACACCCCTGTATTGGTTTGAATCCTCACCACGTGTTGGCGTGTGTGTGTTCTTTTCGTTTCCCGCCACGGTCTCCTCATCAAGCGTGCTCTCTGATCACTTTACATACCTAGTCTAGTGACCGGCCACTGAGTGTTAAGCGGTTTACTCTCCTCCTGCACGGGCCTAAGTGTGTGTAAGTGCCTGAGCGCGTCACTGCGTTCCTGTGTGTGTGTTCCTGTGTGTGTGTTCCTGTGTGTGTGTTTGGTATGCACGCATCTTTGCGACAGATTGTCTTTGGCCGCACCATGTCCCCCTCCCTGCCCCCCCGCAGTGCTGCGGTATTGTGTTGTGGTTACAATAATGGGCTTGGTACCGCCCTGTATCCAGCCCGGCGGGACGCCTCCATAAAAGGGTCTATCTCTGGGCAAGTCGGCCCCCGGCGCACACGTGTTCCTGTTTGTCTTGTTGTGTGTTTGTTGTGTGCACTGTGTGTGTGTGTGTGTGTGTGTGTGTGTGTGTGTGTGTGTGTGTGTGTGCATGCGTGCGTGCGTATCATTCTTGGAACATCATTTTCCGCGGCATATACTGATTGCAGTTCACACTGCGCCCGTGTCTAACCCATCAGCGCTTCAGATTGGCACGCTGTCTCCTCTCTCTTTCTCTCTCTCTCTCTCTCTCTCTCTCTCTCCCTCTCTCTCTCTATCTTTGTCTGTCTCTCTGTCTGTGTGTGTGTGCGTCTCTCTCTCTTTCTCTCTCTAACCTTTATCTTTTCCCCGTCTATCTATCCATTCCCCTTTTTCTCCTCACCACAGGACGTTTTTGGCTGTTCTTAGTATACTTCTCTGTGCGTCTGTCTGCGCTTCAGCCATTCAACGTCCAATAACGTCCTTCGTTGATATTGGAGGACGGAAACTGCCTGTGCCTGCAGTTTAAGGAAAACAATTAACGGTTCCCTGCTGCAAACATTAGACAACATTAGAGGCTCCATAGTGTCTAGACGGGGGCATCCTTAAATAACACCTAAGGAGCTCTTCGTCAGATCCCTTTTTTTATCACTACTCTGAGCCTCATTGAATATTAGAAGTGTCGTTTCACCAGCTTTTAAGGACCTCACGGTGGTCTGGAACGTGTTTGGCATACTTAGATTCAGTGTCCATGTTTATGGACCCAGTAGGGCAAGAGATGACGTGAGAAAACCATCCCATACTTGTACTTGTTGCATATGGCAATAAAGTAATCTTGAATCATCTCAAAGAGGGGCAGGAGGCCCAAATTCATGAAAGGCGGTTTTTACAAATAATTAAATAAATGTATGGCTGGAATACATTTGTGACACTGTTGAAGGGATATTAACATATTTTAAACCAACCCATGAGGTTGGTTCACATGCTACATGACTCAGTTCATCATCCATGCAAAGACATGTAAATTCCCCTCATATGTTATCCAGCCCAACCTTACCTAGCTATCCCTCTGACTGACATCTGCAGATTATGCTAACGATAGCTAGTTAGCCCATTTCGAGCAGCTCAATTGTTCAAGCATAGACTATATTTATGCTTTATTTTGCAACATAACTGGGGCCAAATGTATAAAACTGTGTTTATTTAGGTGTAAAAACTGGTGTACACACAAAACAGTCAAGCACAGTCTTTTCATCAGATGTATAAAAGCCCACATATGCACGTGTTGTTCCTTATCCATCTCAATCATCCTGACATTTTGTGCACATGCACAAACTTCAGACCACGGCCATAATTGACTATAAATGGTTTCCAACACACCCCCAGTTGCCTGGTTTTCATAGAAAAGGGACATCATTTAGTTTTGATGAGAAATTACAGAAGCATTTAAGAAGCAATTAAAGAAGAAGAAAAGCACAATTTTACCGACTGTGAACTTGAGATAATGGTTGATGAAATACAAAAGAGAAAACTCATATTATTTGGAAGCCTAAGCTCTGGCATTACCAACAGAATTAAACAAGTTGAATGGCAGAATTTGAAGCAGTGAATGCTGTTAGTTCTGAGCCACGAACCCTGGAGGAGATTAAAAAAGGGTCTGATTTCAAGCGCATTGCTGCGCTTAACGACCTGTTGGTCAAACCTGAATGTGTAGGTTATTCTGACTCGCCAATAATACAGAGAAGGGCTGGCCCAATTACATAATTTCAAGCATTGAATATCTGTTTCATGTTTCATGTTTATTAAATTACCAACCTGTTATTATTAGAAGGTATAGCTTTTTGGTATAGTTTGGCATTGAAATAGAAATAAACATTGAAATCGCCGTTAAATAAGTATAACAATAGATTACATCCTAAAAGCTCTGAATGTGAATCCTAAATGTCACCCAGATTCACACTTGTACTATACTTTCAAAACAACTCACAGCATCATACTAATGGGAGTCAAAAGACTGCGTATGCGGTACGCATGATGTGAAAGATGTGTACTGGTACGCACATTCTCACAGCACGTGGATTTGCATGAATTGTATCATGTATTTTTATACATCTGGAAACATGTGAAAATGTAGTGCGTCCACTTTTTGTACGTACGCATAGTTTATAAATTTGGCCTCAAAATAACTCATCAGGGATCAAATTCGGGTGTCATTTCAGAGCTCTGGTGAGCAAACATGGAAGCCTTCACTATTAATAAGAATTAATTTATTCTAAAAGTGTTAGCATGACGTTTAAGCTCATCATTTGATGTGTAATTATTTAATATGTGTTTGCATTGATTATATTTCACTGTGAATAATAATATGTTTATTTAATTTAAAAGCTAAATTGTTGTGTTTTCATGAATTGCTGCTGCATATATTTTTGTATTCGACAATGAGCCACACTATGCCGAACTTCCTTGGGGCATCCATGTTAAGTGAACTTACAGAGTGAATGCAACAATGTCGAAAGTTGAAAATCCAGAGTTGAAACTTCCAAGTTGTTTTGAGTGCAGTAAAAGCCTCAGTGCCCAAACAGTGCTCAGCACTGGGCCAGGAAACCAGGATGGAGGGAGGGTAGAGAGGGCATCGCGCGGGAGCACCAATTTATGTATTTATTATTATTTTTGAAATGCCTCAAGCCTCAAGCCCCCTCTGAGGTCTGTCTGTCCACACCCATGCAGACGGGACCACACCAGACCTGATTGAAATGCTAAATTCTTCTTAACACATGTGATCTGGATAAGCGGATATGTGTTTTCAATTGATTATAGTTTCTTTCAATAATGTTTACAGAGTTGCAGTGCCACTTTTGTGCCATATTTCTTTTAAAGTACAAAAATATAGAGACAAATATAGAGAGAATAATGGTTGCCCTATGATCAGGATGTGGAATGGCTGGGAGGGTAGGATGATAACACACGTATTCATCACACAGCCTCTCCCCTTCTCAACAACTCATCTTATGTCATATTATGGTATTGACTCATGTTAATAATTAACAAACCTCCATTTACAATATGCACAGTTAAACTTTGCACAGTGGGCAATTAAGGCAAGAGTACAACTAAGGTACAGCTACACACACTTCCTATCTGGGTTCCCAGAAGCGTGAGTGTGTGTCTATTTTACAGGACAGTGAATAACAATTCATAAAAGAGACACTAGGTACAGCATGGAGAGACACATGGGTCATTGATTATACATGAATGTATATTGCTCTATGTATGACATGATTAGAACACAGTATTTTATCAATTCCACATGCAAACACATCACAGACCTTACAGGCTACTCCGTCTAGATATTTCCACTGGGACAATTGTAGTACAAGATGTATATTATGATATCATACTGTATGTGTCATATTATGTTAAAATATTCAATAGTTTGATCCACACTTTCTGTCATCTCCCTTTTCTGTTGTCTGACGTGACAATGTCCTTAAGAAAAAACATATATAGTTTTTTACAATGATATATTCAACAATATATATTTACATCATGTGAGCGTACTACAGTATGGTAAAAGAAGTCTTGTTCTCCACACGTTCGACGTCCCTCCACTAGACCTCCCCTTCAGCTATACAGCCATAGCCCACAGTTCCCTAACTCCTGCTCCCTCTTACTGCACCTCCCTCAGCCGTGCTGCTGACCTCCTCGCCGCTCCAACATCACCTCCCGGCGGCAGCGGCACCGGCGGCAGCCGCCCATCAGTCTAGCGCGGGGGACTGCCTGGATGCCCACCGGGCCTGTGGAGAGGACCCCCGCTGCAAGGCACTGTACCGTGGCGTGGAGCTCTGCGTGGCCGACGCGGCTGTGGCGCCCCTGGGCGAGCAGACCGCCTCCGAGTGCCTGGAGAGCCAGGACGCTCTGCTGGCACGCCACCCAGCGCTGCTGGCCTGCAGGTGCCACCGGGGCTCCCGGCGCGAGGAGCACTGCCTGCACGTGTACTGGAGCATCCGCCTCCTGCCAGGTGAGGGGGGGCGAGGTGGGGAGGTATGAGACGTGTGGTGCTAGAATGCCACAAAACCCCCAGTTCAGCGTTAATTGTTTACCTTTCTTTAGACGGTGAATGCGGGCAGAGACCGGAAGTCTGTGCCAGTTGCAGTTCTGAAGTCTCAATACAAATGATATCACTTTGCTGCTTCCTTTCCCCAACATGAATTAACCTGCAAGTTGCTTATTAATGATCTCTAATGCAGTGACTGTGGAATTATAGGCAGTGCAACATCACACTCACCACAGAAATGGTACAGTCACTTGAATGGTACAGTCATTAGAATGGTGCAGTCACTGGAATGGTACAGTCGATGGAATGGTGCAGTCTGTAGAATGGTACAGTCTCTAGAATGGTACAGTCTCTAGAATGGTACAGTCTCTACAATGGTACAGTCTCTAGAATGGTAACAGTTAATAGATCATACAAACAAATGGTAAAAACAGATGTAGGAGGCAAGTATACAATATTGTCTCAGTCAAGTCCAAAAATAACCTCATTATCAAACTTCATTTTAATATACAGTAATGGTGGGTGCTACAAGTTTTAAGACAGATCAAAAGTAGGAATTTGTATTGCATTGTCTATCCCTGCAAAATCAAAACAACCTCCCTGTTGGGTAATTTCCCATTCATCACTTCTATTGTTTCCAAAGAAATCCTCCTATTGTTTCCAAATGCTGAAGTGACAAGCACACTGAAAGCCTGAGGTTACCTTATTTATTGCCAGGTGATGATCAAAGCAAGTTTTTGAGTTATCTTGGGAATTACAGTTAAACGTGTAGTCGCATTTTCCCAAAATGTGCCCCACAGGAAAACAGAATTGCCCATAAATATCGATTAGAGAGAAACCCTAAATGCACACCGAAAGACAGACAGGCACAAACACACACACGCACACACACACACACACGCACACGCACGCACACACACACACACACACACACACACACATACACACACACACACACACACACACACACACATACACTCACTCACTCACTCACTCATTCACTCTCACACACACACACACCATACTGTTACTGTATATGTATATGGGAGCATGCCAACAAGCTAACTACGCGGATTGGGTGTAAACAGTTAGCGAAGTGACGATAGCTAGCCGAGTCGTCCCCTGTGGCCTATTAGTGAGCGGAGCATTAGTGTAATTACACACTCCCTCGACTCTGAACACCGGCTAGGCTGCTCTAGCGTGTCATTACCATAAATATATAGCCTAGAATGGGATTTACATACATAAAACACTTTACATGCCATTACATCCTTGATTGAGTCTGACTTTGGAGTGAGTGTGTGGAATAATTTGCATGAAGAAACATTTCTCCGCAGTCCACAAGTCAATCAAGGAAATTAAGAGTGAGGTGCAAAAATGGAACAAAGGGAGGGAAAGGAGCAGGGGTGGGGTGGGTGGGTGGGGGGAACACACACATAGCTAGCTTTGTTTATTTAATTACTCAGCATTGATTTAATTCGTGGAAGCACCGTCGACGGTGTTTTAAATGCAATCGAAGGAAGAAGTATCGCGCCGTGACTAGATCGTTAATGTGGAGTGCGTAGGGCCCTCTCTAATACTCTCTATAACGGCTCACGGAAGGAACCTAATGTAACCAGAGATGTGTAATTATCGAATGTGGGTTCAGGTGCTCTTTTCTCATTTTGATGATCACGCTGTCTGAACAATGGACCTGGATTTGAACGTAACCTGTTACTCTTGGCCGTGCAAATACAATAGCATCCTCACTTCCTCCTGGCTTGCCTTTTCAAAGGAACTCATTAGGTGTGGCGTGTGTGTGTGTCTGTGTGTGTGTGTGTGTGTGTGTGTTTCTTCTACAGGGGAAGATGAAATGGAGGTGTCTCCCTATTGAAAATGATGCCCATGGACACTCACATGGCCTCTTTAATAGCAGGTAAAGCTATTTACAGACGCACCACACACACACACACACACACACACACGAGCACATGCACACACACACACAAACACACATACACACACACACACATGCACACATGCACAGACACACACACACACACACACTCACACATATGCACTCAAATGCAATAAAACTTGCATTGAATACAAAGTCAAGTATCAAGGTGATAAGCGGTTATGCATCTTCCTCACTAAATGCTTACAAGGCGGCTGGGGATTCCAACATTTAGGTCCGTTTGAGTCCAGAAAGCGATTAGCTATTAGCAAAGAGAGGTCAATATTGCCCTGAGTTAGTGACCTAAATAGCTCCTGTGTAAAAGACTTCCTTTTATCTGGTCTTAATCTCACCCCAGAATCCATTGTTTCAGCGAAGCTGCTCTAAAGTGACTCAACTTTTGCCCCCCCCCCCCCCCCCCCTCCCCTACCCCGGGCCCGCACAACGTCTCCAAACCCTCAAATCAATACGCCTATCAATGCAATAAGTGGATCAATAGATTGTGACTCTCAATCCATATCTGGGCTAAGCTTAGGGAGCTCCTTCTTCCTAGCGATGCGTTTATTTGATTTATATTGTCTCTCTCTCTGATTCTCACCATCCACTCCCGTTTCCATTTCCTCTGCCCCCTCTGTTCAATTTCCCCTTGGCTCCTGATTTCCTCTCCTCTTTTGGCTTCATTACTTTATCACCATTACGATGATTATGATTATTATTATTATTTGTTCCTTTATTCTTCCCAATCCCCTCCCCCAGCCTCCTCTTCTCTGCCCCAGGACGGCCTGAACCACTGCCTGAAGGCGGCGCAGGACTGCGGGCTGTATGAGAAGTGTGGCGCCCTGCGCTCCGAGTACGTCCTGGCGTGCACCAAGCGCGCCGTCGGCATGGACCGCTGCAACCGCCACAAGTGTCACCGGGCGCTGCGGCGCTTCCTGGAGCGCGTGCCCGAGGAGTTCAGCATGGGCGTGCTCTTCTGCCCCTGCAGCGACCCGCTGTGCGGCGAGAGGCGCCGGAAGACCATCGTGCCGTCCTGCTCATACCGAGAGAGGGACGGGCCGCAGCCCAACTGCCTCCACCTCCAGAGCTTCTGCCGCAGGGACGACCTCTGCAGGTGTGGAGGAGAGACACACTTGGAGGCTTATGCCCCGCCCACAGCATCCACATGAACCACAGGAGCCTGAAGCAATATAGTAATATAGTAATATATCAATATAGTAATATAGTAATACAGTAATATAGTAATATAGTAATATAGTAATATAGTAATACAGAAATATAGTAATATAGTAACTATAGTAACTTAGTATATGTAATACAGAAATATAGTTAATATAGTAAAATATAGTAATATAGTAATATAGCAATATTTAATATAGTAATATAGTAATATAGCATATAGCAATATATATACGCTAGTAATAGTAATATAGTATAGTGTAGTATAGTATAGTATAATATAGTATGGTAATATAGTATGGTAATATAGTAATATAGTAATAAGTAATATAGTAATATAGTAATATAGTAATATAGTATGGTATAGTAATCGCAGTAATATAGTATGATAATATAGTCATACAGTAATAGAGTATAGTTATATAATATATAATATAGTAATACAGCAGTATAGTAATATAGTATATAGTATAGTAATATAGTCATGTCCTAATATAGTATTGTAATATAGAAATATTGTCGTATAGTATAGTAATAAAGCAATAACGTGCAATATCCTAGCGTTTGAGCTACATGGTCAGGTGACGCATATTTGATATGTGATGTGCATTTTGCGAGTGTATGTGTGCATATTATGATATTTTATTGTCTTACTGTGTTTTAGTGTTGATGTTCTTTTTACTGGTTTTATTATAATTCTATATTTTATTGTTATTTCTCTGTCTGGAGCTATCAAAGCACCTGTGGCAGTAACAATTTCCCGCTGGATCAATAAACACACACGCACGCACGCACGCTCGCACACACCCACACACACACACACACACACACACACACACACACACACACACACACGGACACACACACACGCAGTAATGTGCAGGAGGGGCAGGAGTGCGGTGGGAAGCTCTTGACAGCGTGTGTTGCGTTTCTCCTCAGATCCAGACTGGCTGATTTCCTCCACAACTGCCAGTCGTCCGTGATGTCCAGCTCCGGCTGCCTGAGGGACACGGCCGCGGGCTTCTGCCTCCGGGCCTACGCTGGACTCATCGGTGAGACACGGAGACGGGGCTGCCGGGGACGGGGACGGGGGGCAGATGGACAGATGTGGTCTTTATGAGAATCACGTGATCGCGTGTAGTGGGAGGAGGTTGGCACACACGTATGTTTGAATTATGAAGTGGATGGTGGATGGATGGATGGATGGATGGATGGATGACTGTAGGGATGAATAAATGGATGATCGATAGATGGATGGATTGATGGATGGTCGGTGGATGACTGGATGGATGAATAAATGGATGATAGTTGGATGGTGAATGGATAGATGTATGGAGGTCGGATGGATGGATGGATCATAGCTGGATAGAGGATGTATCAGGAACACATTGATAGATCTACAGTTGGACAGGTGAATGAAAGTTGAATGGAGGGCAGTAGCAGCCAGTTAGGGATCAGAACAGGCGGGGCACACGAGACAGCAAGAGGTGAGATGGAAAACCCAAGATGCACGACACCTGACAGGATCTGTGGGGAGGGAAATGTCACCTGGCTCTCTGCTCTCTGCTCCCGCTGACGATGACGGATGATTTTTCCATCGGGCACGTATTTTTAAAAGAGCCACCGTAACCTACATTTCAACAAGGGGTGGTCCCGCTGACAGAGAAAATCAATATAGTAATATTGCACCATGATGTTATTTCATGATTAACTAACAGCCCTTGATCTGTGGACCACAAAAGAATGATTGGGGGAAATAATCAACTTGATTGCATGATTGCTTTCACAAACTTGATTCCAAGCTGGAATCAGAGTGAAAAAAGTGCCTTTTTTTCCCCCTTAGTTTTTAGTTTTTAACAAACACAGCCTTATGAAAACCATGATTTGCATGGAAGTGGGAAAGTGGTTTTGCAGGATTGCAGTGCGCATCGTGACGCCTGCCGATGAGAGAGAGAGTAGGATAGGAGCATGCCACAAAGACACCATGAAATTATCATCAGTAAGTTGCAGTTGAGCCATCTGTAAAAAATCGGGAACAATCAAACCCATATCTCTGCTTCAAACGGCTAATATCCTTTTTTATTTGGAAATATGTCACAATTCAGAAGCAGCACACGGTGTTGGAGTGTTCGTTCATCAACGTCCATGTGTCCACCTTCTCACCCACCCCCACCCCCACCCCCCCCAGGCACCATCATGACCCCAAACTACATCAGCAACAGCTCTGCCGACGTGTCGCTGTGGTGCAACTGTGAAGGCAGTGGCAACCAGTGGCAGGACTGCCTGCGCCTCCAGCGGATGTTTACCCACAACCCCTGCCTCAGTGAGTACCTATAGTCTATGGCTGTCTCCAAACAGTCAACCAATAGTCTACAGCCGCCTCCAAACAGTCAACCAATAATCTACAGCCGCCTCAAAACAGTCAACCAATAGCCTACAGTCGGCTCCAAACAGTCAACCAATGGTATACAGCTGCCTCAAAAACAGTCAACCAATAGTCTACAGTGGCCTCCAAACAGTCAGCCAATAGTAGACTCTACAGGGGCCTCCAAACAGTCAACCAATAGTCTACAGCTGCCTCCAAAAAGTCAACCAATAGTCTACAGTGGTCTCTAAAGAGTCAGCCAATGATCTACCCTACAGGGGCCTCCAAACAATCAGCCAGTAGTCTACAGCGACTTCTAAACAGTCAGCCAATAGTCTACAGCAGCCTCCAAAACTTTTTTTAGACCCAACCTAGCGGATATGTCATGTATTTATACATGTATAACATTTGGCTGCACCCCTGGAA
>PIJE02000272.1:57169-72169 GCA_002895965.2 Coryphaenoides rupestris | reverse complement strand
GGTGTGTGTGGATGTACTCCATCTGGGCAGCGATTAATGTTGGGTGTTGCCTGCAACTGAGAGAAGGGTGAAGCTTCCCAGACACAATATACGTAGTACAACGGCACAGTGCGTGGTCGCGGCTCATATACGACATTGCTCATTATAACATTCATACACAACGACGGTACGAGTTTAAAAGAAAAATGGTGGTCACAAAATTGGTGTCGGTCGTAACCATGGGGATACCAAGTCCCCCCTCCTGCCTAAAACACTTTTTTTAGAATCTCACCGGGTTCCAATTCGAGCTGAAACAGGGGTTTCACGTCGACTTTAATAAATGTGTTAATAAATGTTTTAATAAAAGACACAATATAGAAAAGCCAGCAGCAGACCGTGGACGCTTGCTGGTACTTTGCTGAGTGGCTAATGTCTTTTGGCTGACCCCTGGCACACAGTAAAACGTGACCTATTCAAATCCAAACTGTTTACTTTCTTCTACTTGGCCCTGGCCCATCTCACCGGGGTCCACCAGGAGAAAAACGCACAGTCTAGCAGGGTGGCGTTTCCGAGCTCCTGGCTTCTCCGGCTCGCCAAAGATAATCTGGGCCCGCAGACAAGTGGGGATTCCAAGTCCCTTCTCCCTCTCTCTCCCTCTCCCTCTCTCCCTCTCTCCCTCTCACTCTCTCTCCCTCTCCCTCTCTCTCCCTCTCCCTCTCTCCCTCTCTCCCTCTCTCTCGCTCTGTCCCTCCCTCTGTCTCCTAACTCTGTCTATGTCTGAGAGGATTAGACGAGGTGCTTGTTGGAAGCAGTGCATCAGTCAGACTTCATTAGCATGAATGTATGCACCCCATCTGCCTTTCTCTTAACTCCCACCCCTTTCTAATCCCCCCTTCCACCACTTTCTTCTTCTTCTTCTTCTTCTTCTTCTTCTTCTTCTTCTTCTTCTTCTTCTTCTTCTTCTTCTTCTTCTTCTTCGTCTCCTCACACCTGAAGTCATTGGGGGTTTTTATTCTACTTTTGAAGTCCATTGGGGGAATATTGATTATTTCTGTGCTGGTTGAAATTCAAACTGTGAGTTAAACATCATGGCTTTGTTTGTCTAGCACTCGCACTCATAAAAATGTAATCTTCCCAGTCACATGTGAAGGTGATTGATTTATTTTCACAACAGCCATATTTGGCCATATTTTACCATATGTATGCATGCCACAATCTGAGTTCATGAACATATTACATTATATTATATTATTATATTATAATGCAGAGCAAAACGCAATAGCAACATTTCTATCGATAAATAAGAAAATACAGTCCATCTCAAAAGGTTCTATTTACATTCTGCTTGCGATACACATTTCTTTAACCCTTTTAAATAAATTGTCAATCTTGAAAATCTGCATAGCGATGTCAAATTCCTTTGCGATTCTTTTGGAGAGGCAGCATGCATTATTACCTGAACATAAGCCTCGCTTTACCTTGGTGTACCTCGTGGAGATACACCTACCTAAACCTTCTCTTCAACATGCCATTAGTCATAATAATGTTCGATATTTGCCAAATGGTTGCACTTTAAACTTAAACAGTCCCTGCTGAGATGTAGGATTTTTAAACTCTTGTTAATTAAACTCTTACTATTAGCTTTCTCACTAGAGGCTGTGCAACGCAAAAAAAAGCAGCAGCTGCAGTCCCAGCATGCATTTCACTCATGTCATCTTCCCAATCACTTGCATCAGATGTGCAACTATCCATGGAATGGAAGACAGTTTGTGTGTTTTCTGTTTTAATGCATTTGTTTTTTTGCAGGATTAAAAAGTAATTGTACTGTAATGTACATTTTGCACTGTTATCAAGACTGCAGGTTGGTTATGAGCCCCAGATGTAAATAGTATACACCTACAGTAATGTCTGTTCCCAGGGGAAATATTATAGTCTATTATTTTCTGTTATTTATTTATTATTAATCATATGAACGGTGTTCTATCTTCTGCTTGTTGCCTCAATACATGGACAGCAATATTCCGATATTAATCCCATTAAGACAATAGTCTGAATAAGACACTGCCATGTAAACACCAGTTTTTTATTACCGTAACCCGAATAAGGTCATACTTGAAATAAGCAATACTCAAAATAGACACGGGTATTCCGATCTTAGTCGCATTATGTAGAAATGTATACACCTTAATGGCACTATAACATCCTATTGGAGTTTTCACAGCATTTTGTAACATGTACGGTCGTTGCTACCTGCTTGACGACGCATGCCCTGGCAATGAGGGAAAGTCGGACGTATAGCATAGGAGACGGAATGTGAATGGATAATTCTATTAGCAACTCATGTAAACACCACAATTGAAATATTGTCTTATTTAGAATAAGGTCAATAGTCGTAATATAGCTGTCCATGTAAACGTGGCCAATGTCTGTTTTCCGCCACCCCCAGAGGTGAAAGGTTACATTGTGGTTGCCGATGTTGTGGATGTGTGCTACGTAATGTTGTTTTATCACTGAGCACACAGCATTTGTTGTCCATAAATAAGTTAATCAAATTTGAAATTTCAAAATTGTAGACACTTTTTTTACAGTAGCGTAGGAAAAAGGTGGAGTTTTTGACTTCCTTCATGACTTTGAGGATGTTTCATTGTTCCCTCCCAGGTGCTGGGCAGTGAGGAAGACGAGGAGGAGTTGCAGAAGAAGGCCGAAGAGGACCGGGGTGAGGGAGGCCAGTTTGACGTGATCCCTCTGTACTCCGAGAGGGCCACGGTTTCCAGCCTGGGCTCTGGGCCCCGGGGGGCCGCCACCACCTCCACTACCACCACGGGCCCCCCGCCGTCCCTCTGGCTCCTCCCACTCTTCTTGGCTCTTCATCTCAGCTGGGGTTAGGAGGACCACAGCGCCATTATGCACAAATACGACACAGACACAGACACACACACACACACACACACATACATATATATATTCTAAACAAATCACCCTGCGCCCGCAGACTGTTGACCGTGAAAAAGTAGGAAAGGGGTGGGAATACTACAAAAAAACTGAAGAAAAAATAGACTTCTCATCTGTAACGTCCCCTCAACACCTCCACCCCCCCCCCCCCCCCCCCCCCCGCCATCTAATTTATCAATTTATGTCTTTCATTTTCTTTCTCTGGTCCCAACTCAAACCGTGTGCTTTAGACTGCTAGTGTGTCCACGTCCAACCAAGTCCAACAACCCCCACTCCCTACCCCGCCTATCCCACCCAGCCCACCTAGACCTGGTGTGTGTGTGTGTGTGTGTGTGTGTGTGTATGTGGTACTGAGGTTGATGAAATGTGTGACGTACCAGACGCTTTCCTCCCCGAGTGATGGATCTGTGGGCCGTCTGCGGTGAATAGCGAGACGCATCTCTCCTCGTAACAAGGAAACAATAAATACTACTTCTGCTGTGGTTAATGACAAACGATATACACTAGTCCAAAGCTGCTTGATGAACGTTACGTCTTGGTGTGTGTGTGTGTGTGTCTGTGTGTGTGTTTGTTGCGTGTGTGGGTGAGTGTGTGTGTGTTTTAGTCACGTCGTTCTTTACCACGGAGGTAATTATGGTCTTGGTGGAGGCAAAAGAGATTACGGAACTGTATTACACAACGGATTTATCATTTTTACTCATAATTTGTTTCTCCCATGCTGAGTAGTCGCATGCACACACGCTCACGACACACACACACACACACACACACACACACACACACACACACACACACACACACACACACACACACACACACACACACACACACACACCCTATACACACGACTACATATAGGTCCACAATTGCTCCTCGAGATATACACACACACACATAAATACCCAACAACATACATGCACAGACATACGTGCACAAACTCACACACACACACACACAGTCACACAGACACACAGACACACAGCTTTGTATTTTCCTATCCATATCTCTATCTGCCCTTCCCCTGCGTCTCCACCTGCCACGGGGACAGACAGCGACGCCGCGGGCGCACAACACATATAAAGCCGTCACAATAAAAGCCGTGCACCCGAAACAATATGAGATCTAAAACGGCAGGAACCAATCAAACACACACACACACACACACAGCCCTCTCTTCCACCATCTTCTAACAGCCCCCCCGTCCCCCCCCACCCTACCAGCAGCATCAGGCGATGTTGCACTGGGACCTGGCCGAGTGTGTTTGCTGCAGCCACAGAGTCGCATGGCTAGAGATAGAGAGAGAGAGAGAGAGAGAGAGAGAGAGAGGGAGGGAGGGGATTGAGGGGTCTCTCGTGTTAGTCGCCTGGTCGTGAAACCACGACGTCCCCAACCGAATACAGGCTGTAATTCAGTTAGGGGGGTGGTGGGGGTGTGGGTGGGGGTGGCGGAGGGACCAGTTGAGTTGAACCGTATGTGAAATGCAACATGCAATATTCAATATGAATACACGCATACCCTGTGCAATAGGATGTAGAGTTGCTGCAGGTTTTGGGGGCTGCAGGCTGAGGAGGGTTGATGGTGGCCAGAGGTGATGGCGTGTGTGTGTGTGTGTGTGTGTGTGTGTGTGGGGGGGGGCGGGGGGGGTTGGATCAGGGTCTCTTCAGTGAACGCGTAGTCTCCACTGTGCTCTCGGGATGGTCTCGGAGGAGACCATCCCTCCATCGGGGGTATTGTAAGATATAAGACAGCTGGGCGTGTGCGTGAGTGTGCGCGTGTGTCACAGTATAAAGGAAGGGGAAACGGAATACATACGGTAGCTATATATATATATATATATATATATATATATATATACTGTATATCTGTTGTTTCATCTCCGATCGCTCTCTTCCTTTCGCTGTTTGTTTGAAGTGGACGGGAAATCACTTGAGTTGTGGAGGCGTTGGGGAGGAGGAGGAGGAGGGGGAGGATTGCGATGAACAGGACAGAGGCGGAGGAAGAGGAGAGAGGCTCGGTAATGGAACACGCCGGGAAGGAACAGGAAGAGGTGGACGGGATGACAAATACAAACAGAGACAGAAGGCGTCCCGATATTTGTCGGTCTATCTCTCTCTCTCGTGCGCGTTCTCTCTCTTTCTCTCTCATCTCTTTCTCCCGTTCCTCACAAGAAGCAATACGACACGCACACATTTACACACACACACACACACACACACACACACACACACACACACACATACACGCAGTTGCAAAAAAGAAAAGGTTTGGCCTTGTGTCTGTCTGACATCTTGGGAAAACGGAGCAATTCTCTTGGACAAAAGACTGTGTCCATCAGACAAGGGCCACTCCTATCTTACACGGGGGGGAGACAGAGAGAGACACACAGAGGGAGAGGGAGAGAGACAAAGAAAGAGAGACATAGAAAAAGACAGATAGACAGAGACAGAGAGAGACAGACAGACAGAGAGAGGGAGCGAGACAAAGAGACAGAGAGAATGACAAAGAGAGAATGAGACACAGACAGACAGAGAGAGAGTGAGAGACACAGACAGACAGTGAGAGAGAGACAGAGACACAAAGAGACACACAGAGAGTGAGAGAGAGAGAGAGACAGACAGACAGACAGACTGAAGAGAGAGAGTTAACATAAGACAGAGAGACAGGTTGTGTTTTGTTACGTGTGGATCATTTTCTCTCTTCTGTGACTCTGCGGTACAACATGACATCATTAATGGACAGGTCCTCCCTCCTCCTCCTTTCACACACACACTCACACACCGACCCCCGAGGGGTTAATTGGGATCAGGAGGGGACGGGGGAGGGGGTGGGGGGAGTAGGGTGTGTGTTGATGGATGCAGCCGCTGGGCTGTGTGATAGAGAGAACACCACCACTACTCTTTTTAAAGATGGCCGTTGTTATTTTTAATTGTTTTTCGGGGGGCCGTTTGTTGTCTTGCCTTGACATCATACACCCACTGGTAAGCAACCCCCCCCGCCACACACACACACACACACACACACACCGCCGCCACCGCTGCGACACACCAATCGCCTCGGACTCCACGGCAGAGTCGGAAAGGAAGTGAGAGAGAGAATGAGAGAGAGAGAAAGAGAGAGAGAGAGAGAGAGAGGGAGAGGAGGGTGGACACTGATGATTTATTTTAATATGTAGGGAAATAAACAAGGGATGAAGCCATGCGTTAAATCAACTCACAGAGAGAGAGAGAGAGAGAGAGGGAGGAGATAGAGAGGAAGCCTTGAGGGCCAACCGAAAGAAACGCTGTGTGTGTGTGTGTGTGTGTGGTTTGTGAGTGAGTGTGTACCTGTGTGTGTGTGTGAGTGTGTGTGTGTGTGTGTGTGTTTATGCATATAGCGGATGGCGGTTTGGAAAGATCTCTCCTTTTATTGTTCTATTACCGTGCGGCAGATTTACGCACACATAAGTAAAGCCAGATGCAAGAACTGTGTGCGTGTGTGTGTGTGTGTGCACGTGCGCGTTTATCTGTTTGTGTGCATGTGGGTGTGTGTGTGCGTGTGTGCACGTTCACATGCACAATTTTTATTTGTGTAAAGTGTGTCGCCTGTCTTTCTCCAGTATTTTAATATTCTAATACAGAATTGGGCTGACACTGGAAAGCTCTCTCTCTCTGTCTCTCATTCTCCTTCTCTCTTCCTCTCTCTCTCTCGCTCTCTCTCTGCTAGCTCAGAAGGAAGTGTCCACTAAAAGATAAAGGCAAAGCTGTGAAAAACAAACTCCAGAGGAAAGAGAGCTTTATCCCTGGAGATAAATGACTAGAAGAGAGGGGAAAAGTGGGAAACTCTATAGATGATTCCCTGTGTGTGTGTGTGTGTGTGTGTGTGTGTATGTGTGTGTCCGCGTGTGTGTGTGTGTGTGTGCACAGCAGTTGGGTAGAGAGGGAGGACATACAACGGTAGAACGTATAAGAGGAGGAGGGGGGGAGGGAGGAGGGGGGAGGGAACGAGAGAACGAATAGACAAAGGCATGGTGAGGGCTGAAGCAATAGAGGTAGAGCCACAGTAAGAGAGAAAGAGAGAGAGAGAGAGCAGGGTAGAAAGAGAGAGAGAGAAAGAGATAGAGAGCAGGGTAGAAAGAGAGAGAGAGAAAGAGATAGAGAGCAGGGGAGAAAGAGAGAGAGAGAGAAAGAGATAGAGAGCAGGGGAGAGAGGTATGATGCAGTGTGAGTCGGGTGCTGAAGCCAGAAGCTCCCTGCTCCATTTCACACTCTGTAGGTCCTGACGCATCAGCGCTGCTTACTGCCCAGGACTCTAATGGTTACACACACACACACCACACGCACACACACACACCCCACGCACACACACACACACACACACACACACACACACACACACACACACACATGCATGCACGCAGATGCACATACAGCGACAGACACACACATGCACACATGCAGATGCACACACACACAAACACACACACACCACACACAGGCGCCCGCACATAAATGCAGAACCAATCTGCATATCGGTATGCACACAATCACTCACACACACACACACACCACACACTCACACACGGGCACGCTTATTCACAGGCACACATTTTCTTCTTTTAAGACAATTGCCTTGTAGCACATTTTCTATTGCACACACAGATGCATTTGTTCACTGTAGGGACACACAGCCACACACACACACACACACACACACACACACACACACACACACACACACACCGATACACACAGCCACACACACTGGCAGTATTTGTGGTTCTCCCAGGTGGTGCGGCAAACATTGTAGCATTTGAACAGTGAGGTCTGGATCTCCTGTTGGGGGAAAGGGGAGGAAATGTGCTGGTCTGAGGGAGCCAAGCTTGCAGTGGTGGCTTTCTGCTGCCTGGTGTTTGGCTTCAGAACGGTGTAGCCCTCAGCCGCGTGTACCTGGCCCCCATAGTATTGCACGCAGTCAATACTACGAACGGTACACCAGTACTACTACAGTCAGTGCAGTATACTCATCATATATATTTTTGTATTATTTTGTAACTATTTTAACCATTCGTCGATTGTTACCTTTGCATACATTCATTCACCTGTAAACTTTTTTTTCAAATGATTTCAGCATGAGAGTAGAAAGATTTGTCCTTGTAGCTCTGCAGGTATCTCAGACCGTGCTTGAGACTCAGCTCAAGTTATTTTAAATGGATTTTTGACTTGTGGTGAATTGCACCCCCAACCCCCCCCCCCCCCCACCCGCGACATGCACACAACAACTACACACACACACACACACACAGACACACACACATGCTCACCTTCATTCGAAGCACACCGGTGCACAGCTCTCTCAACCCTTGCCGCTGTCAGCCCTGTGTTGCCGTGGCGACGCGGGTCTTCGCTGCCGCGCCCCCCCCCACCCCCCCGGTGAGCCAAAGCTAAATGGTGCTGAATGATCTGCGGATGTTTGATTCTTTTCAGTACCGGCGGCGCAGGCACCTGGCGCGGCCTCTCTGGGACATTCTGCTGCTGTTTCTGCTCCTTGATGTTGTTGTTGTTGTTGTTGTTGTTGTTGTTGTTGTTGTTGTTGTTCACTCTCCCAGACAACCTGTCCCTGCACCCCACCTGTCCACCCCCCCTCCCCTATCCTCTCTCTCCTCCGTTCATCTCTCCTTCTCTCCTCTTTTCTCCTTTCCTCTCCGTTTCTCCCCTCTCATCTCCTCCTCTCCTCTCCTCTCCCGTCTCCTCCTCTCCTCTCCTCTCCCATCTCCTCCTCTGCTCTCCTCTCCCATCTCCTCCTCTGCTCTCCTCCCTTCCCCTCTCCTCTCCTCTCCTCTCCTCTCCTCTCCTCTCCTCTCCTACCCCTCCCTCTCCTCTCCTCTCCTCTCTTCTCTCTCCTCCCTCTCCTCTCCTCTCCTCTCCTCTCCTCTCCTCTCCTCTCGTCCTCCTATCTTCCCTCTCCTGGGCCAGGTAGTTACCAGGCAAAATGGGATATCATTGCCAGTGATATGAGATGAAGACACAAAAGCACACACACGCACACACGTGTACACACACACACACACACACACTCACACACACACGACACTCTGATGCGTACACAGGCATGTAAACTCACACACACACACACACACACACACCGCTATGTAGCATTAACTTCTTGTGCAAGGCCCGCGCCGCCCGCCCCCGGCGGGTACCCCGGCCCGCGCGCCGCTGTGTCGGGCGAGCCACGCGCCCGCCCCCCCCCCCCCGGTGTACCCCCGCGCCCTTACCCCCGCCCTGGGTATCGCGCCCCGCGCGCTGTGCTAGAGAGCCCTTGGTATAATCCAAGTGCCGCGCGCGCGAGAAGTCGATGTGTCCAATTTTCCTTAGATATTGTACATCGTGCATGAGCGCCCGAGCTGAGATCGACGTCAGTCGTAGCCATGCGTCTGGAAAACTGTCAGCGGGTGTCGCGCAAGCATGTACTTTCATTTTTTGGCTCCCGCCCCGCGCGCGCGCCGGGCGCCGCCCACGCCACTACCGAGTGCTGCGTTGTTGCGACCCCGCCCGCTGTTCACACTGCGATTCCTACGTAGTTGCTTTGGCCCCGTGCATACACCGTCAGAGTGGGTAGCCCGCCCCCCGCCCGCACCGCCCGCCCGCCGCCCCGCGCCCGGGGCGCCCGCCCCCCCCCCGCGCGCGGATCTGCGATTGTGTTTCCAGACCGCGCGCCCGCCGCCCCGACCGCGGGAGTATGCTGGCACGCGAGTACACCATCTTGGTGGGAGTTGGCATCGGTCCAGAGTCTCGGAATGTCGATCAACCTCCTCTCGTCTCCTATCTTCCCCTACGCACGCACGCAAGCACGCAGACATAGCCAGACTCACGCTGGGGCTTCAAATGAGGCCCACTTTCAGGCGGGGGTGTATGGCGTGACGGGCCGGCCTGTAACTAGATGAAAACGTGCCCTTTTCCCTCCTCGCTTTTCCCCTCCTGGAGGAGAAATGCTCTTAAGGTCTGGAGCCTCAGCCATGAAGGGAACTCTGCTTTTTATTCCTTTCTTTATTTATCTGTGTTTTTTTTTTTCTCTCTCCACATGACATAACACGGCCATCTCGCTTTCTGGATTTTCTTCCATTTAAAAAAAGAAATAAATGCTAAAAAGTGCATTCGTTCGCCACCACCAGCTCGGATGGACACACAGCAAAAGCCCCGGTGTGTCCTGTATTCACGGAGACAATTAAGACAATTAAGCCCATCTTAACGGAGGGCTGAACACACTGGAAGCATCCTCGTCACTGGAAGACCGGGAGCAGACGGGCCGGTGGCGGGACAATGCCGTGGGGGGGGTGTGGGGGGGGGTGGGGGGGAGATGGGGGGGCGGGGAGAAGTGTGTGGATTTTAAAGTTAGCGGTGGTGACTCAATGTTGTTTCTGTGTGCAAGCCTCTCTGGTACCGTACCGCGTCCTCATCGTCAGTGGCTGTGTCCCTGATTGGAAAACCCATGAAAACATTCTGCAATGGCTTTTAATAGTTTTTTTGTTTGTTTGTTTTTGGGGCATGATGCCAGAACGGGGGGAAGGGACGTTTGGATGTTTCATGAATTAAAAAAATAAAAAATAAAAAATGGTCATGAAAATTGATGGACAGAATTTGAGCGTTTGTTACATCCTCTGTTTAATACCTCGGCGGTTTCCTTCCTCCAACTTCTGTGCAAACCAAACTGACCCCCACAACACCCCCCGCTTCCCAGGGTCCACTGAAGCATGATGCCCACCTGCCCACGGAGGGCGGAGCGTCACTTCTCCTCCACCGCTCCCGGGATCGTCATGTGTGGCCGTTCCGTGCTTTTTCCTTCTACAAAAAATAAATCAATCTCTGTGTAGCTGGTTGCTTTCTTTTGCACATACAAACCGAGAGGAAAGTCATTTATAAAATGATATCAGAAGAGACTGCTCCTGGATCAGTTCTGATGATGAGTTTTGGTGGTGGTGGTGACAAATATATGTATGTCTGCGGCATATATTATGTGGTCCCCGCATGAAATGGTTTTTTTCTATTTCTGGTTCTCTCCACATTCTCTCCCGACCCAAACACCCCTGTACCCGTTCTCTCTCCGGGGGGCATTCTGCAAATCTCCCTCCGCTATGTTCACCGTGAAATAAATAAATGTACAAGCTGACAGTTCTTTCCACTTGGTCTTTCTGCGTGAGTCTCTCTCCCTCCTTGTGAAGCGATTCCCGAGTGGGTTCCCGCTGTGTGTGACGCTGGAAGCATATGGCTCCGGTATAGGAGGACAATGTTTAAAACAGACACCCTACTGTCACTGACATGATGCAATGACCAGCATGGCAGGCATACCAGTGTACCCATATGTACCATGCACATGTGTCATGGCGTTAAGCTGTGGGATGTCAGTATCTGTAAAGGACATTTAAAGATGTTTCCCCAAAATGCTAATTTATTAAGTCTATATAAAATCCCGAAAGATCTCTAAACACTGTCACAAATATGAAAAATTAAGACTTGATAAGGTCACAAATAAAAAAGAATGAAATGCATTACATTTTATTCTCAAATCAATGATCTGACAGGTGTGTGACTATATCCTCACACACGGTGTTGAGTTAACTGAGCTCAACCCTTCTCTGTCGCATTCGTAGGTAGCCCATTCGTGTAAATACTGGAGGGCAGTAGCTCAGGAGGTAAGATCAGTTGTCTGGAAACCGGCAACCGGCAACCAGAAGGTTGCTGGTTTGATCCGCCTGGTTAAGTGTGGAGGTGTCCCTGAGCAAGACGCCTAACCCTACCTGCTCCTGACGTGTTGGTTGTTACCTTGCATGGTTGGCACCGCCGTCGGTTTATGAATGGGTGAATGTGAGGCAATACTGTAAAGTGCTTTGGATAAAAGCGATATATAAATGCAATTTACCCTTTAAATGCTACATTCATCTACAAGTTCAAATAACACACAAGCCTCTCGAGTGGCAGAAGTGTGTGTGTGCCTTAAAGTAGAGAAGAAACAGTGAGAAGCGTTGATAGCTCCGAGCTCCTACTGATACAGTAGTTATCAGTCACTTACACCTCACGTGCGCACGTTCCTGCACCCTTGAGGTGTAAGTGCAAGAACGTGCGCACCCCAAGTGAGTGACACGCCACCTGTGCAAAAAGAAAGGCCTAAAACGGTTTCTTCTGACACTCATTCAACACCCTGGCTCTGTCTCTGTCGCTTTCACGCACAAACTTGCACTCTCTCTCTCGCTTTTGTGCTCTCTCGCTCCGTCCCGTTGTCAACTCAACAGTGCAGGGACAATCAGAACGCATTCAATTCACCGGGAAACAGGAAATATTCACTCATCAATAACAACCAACAAACTCATTACTCTACAGGGTCAGGCTCTCACCATGTCTCACAGCCAGACTATCATGCCAGCACACACACTAACACACACACACACACACACACACACACGTGCATCTGTACACACCCATGCACACACGCAGAGGGATAGGGAGAGAAAGAGAAATAGAGTGAGAGAGTGTGTGTGTGTGTGTGTGTGTGTGTGAGAGAGAGAGAGAGAGAGAGAGAGAGAGAGAGAGAGAGCGAGAGAGAGAGATGGGGAGGCAGCACCCTGTAGCCCATGATGTGTTCAAAAGTCTATTAAATAATCAGACATGTCTCTTCCCTACTGGGCTTGAATCAAAAACAATAGGTAGTCCCCCTGAGTGTGTGTGTGTGTGTGTGTGTGTCTGTGTGTGTTTGTGTGTGTGTGCCTGTGTGGAAGGTTCTAAAATCCTACTGAGTTAGCCGTCATCTCATCATCATCATCATCATCATCTCTCTCTCTCTCTCTCTCTCTCTCTCTCTCTCTCTCTCGGACGTCCTCCTTCTATGGTCATAATTGATCTCTTTTATATTTGTTGTATTACTTACTCCATCTCTGATTTATTTTTGCATTATCTAATCTCTAATATAAATGTTTTATTCTTTCTGTCTTTCACACACACACACACACACACACACACACACACACACACACACACACACACACACACACACACCCCATCTCTCTCTCTCTTTCTCTCCCTATCGCTTTCGCTCTCTCTCTGTATCTCTCTCTTTCTTTTTTGTCTGTCACTCTCTCTCTATCATACACGCGCATACACACACACACACGCGCACACACACACACACACACACACACACACACACACATTAATTTCCCAGGAAGCCAAGGTAAGCATGACGGACATTGAGGCGGTGCTTGCAGGGTTAGGTGGGGGTGGGGGGGTTGGTGGGGGGGCGTGAGGTGAGTTCAAAAGCAAACGAAGTAAAGCTTTTAATCTGTAAATGGAGGCGGGGTAATGGTCATTGTAGACATTAAGATCTCCTCCCCTGCTGCCCTGCCCGGCGCACCCGTCCTCCACCCCCTCACACTCCACCCCCCTACCCCCACCTAATGCCCCTTAAACATTTATGAAGGTGGATAACCAAGAGAGACGTAATCACATCTCCGCCGCTGAAAGGCCTGAGAGACGGGGGGGGGGGGGGGGGGGGGCTCTTACTGGGAACAGCTTCCACTGGGGAGGGAGGGTGCAGGGGGAGACTAATAGAAAGATAACAACAAAGTGATAGAGTGATGGACCAGATAAAGAAAATGAGAGACCTTGTCCATAAACAAAAGAGTGTTCATGGAGTATTTTACAGAATATGAATCACTAATAAACGTTACTGTCTGTATATTAACATGTGACAGGACATTGCCTCTGTGTCTTCTAAATAAAAAAAAAAATAGAATTCTAAAACTATTGTAAGTAGAATCCAAATTATGTGTCCCAACTCTTTCCTGCTAAACATTTTGCTGGACTCAGCCTTCAGGTGACACACCTTGTGTCTACATGCGTTCACCACTTCACCTCCACTCTGAACACCAGTCACACTGGCTGGGGCTGCTGTCTCAATAGGCCAACCAAGGGGTGAGTGAAGGTGTGAATGAAGGGGGAAACAAAGTGATTAATGAAGGGGTGAATGAAAGGGTGAATGAATGAGGGGAGAATGAATGAGGGGTGAATGAAAGACTGAATGAATGAGGGGTGAATGAAAGACTGAATGAATGAGGGGTGAATGAATGGGTGAATTAACGTGTGAATGACGGGCTGGGTTATGGGGTTGTTGAGGGGGGTTATTGAGGGGTGAATGAAAGGGTGAATGAAGGAGTGAATGAAGGAGTGAATGTAGGAGTGAATTAGGGGGTAGATTGTCTGGATGGATAAGAAGAGTAGTAGTTCCTCCAGTGCCAAACGAGGGATAGCGAGATGGTGGAGTGTGTGTGTGTGCGTGTCTGTGTGTCTGTGTGTGTGTGTGTGTGTGTGTGTGTCTGTGTGTGTGTGTGTGTGTCTGTGTGTGTGTGTCTGTGTGTGCGTGTGTGTGTGTGTGGGGGGGGGGGGGTTTAAATCTTCCGTAACTACATCTCACCCACTGCATGCGATACCTCCCCCCCTCCCCCCCCCCCCACACCCACCTTGGGATAGCGGGGGACTCAAGCCGCTCTGCGCGGCGGGAGGTTACCTGGGGGTTAAATGGAGCCAATCAAAGAAGAAAAACAGCATTACACACCGCATTAGGCATCATCTCGCCTCTCCTGCTCTCTCTCTCTCCCTCTCTCTCCCTCTCTCTCTCTCTCTCTCTCGCTCTCTCTCTCTCTCCCTCACTCTCTCTTTCTCTCGCTCAGCATCAGCAGGTGTGCAGCTGGCTGATAGTGTCAGGTCTATTTGCGCATACACTTCAGATTCTCTCAAACTAATAGATTTCACCAGCAGCTCCAACTAACTCCGCTGCGAAAAAGAAAAAAAAACAGGAAGAAAACATTGAGATGGGAGGACGATGAGTCCGGCCGATAGTCTGACCCGGTGACACGGGGATATGGTGTCCGTCCTGCATGTGTGCACCATCACCACTCTGCGAATGGGCTTCTTCATGGGATGTTTGTTTCATGTTCAAATCCTAGTTATAGGCACGGGCCTATTAGCGGCAACTATTAAAAAAAACGAATCTCTCATGACACAAACAGAAATGAACATTTGTAGCGGCGACGCAGGGTTCAGG
>PIJE02000272.1:32169-52169 GCA_002895965.2 Coryphaenoides rupestris | reverse complement strand
TCTCTCCCTATCTCTATCTCTCTCTCTCTCTGCACTTCCAGTGTATAGGGACCTCCTTCTCTCCCCCCTTGTCTCCAACACAGGCCGTACTTCAATTATCCTTGTTGTTTTTATGATTATTATTACATTATCTCCAGTAGTTCTGTCAGCAGGGAGAGCAGAACGCCGTAAAGTGGTAATAAAATGCTTTTGTGTTTTCTTCTTATTGGGTCGCTTGGGTTTTATCTCTTTGTGTTTTATTTAGTGCAGTGCATGTAATCCACCTTATTGTGTCCACGTTTACATTTTTATGTGCATGTGTTATTTATCTCTGTATTTATTTCTTTATCAGTTCAGTTCTTAGTTGTTATATGCTGGTGTCTTCAGCATGTCTTAATATCCTGTCTCATTCCCAAGAAGACAACAAAAACAGTTTTCAGTTTTTTGTGATGAACCTGTATAATGAATGTCATCAAATTGCTTTAAAAAAAATACATACGCTAATATGTTGTGGTATCTGAAATCCAATGATGGGGTTGTGATAGATTAATAAACACATCTTAACAACTACCAACAATGTTGCAATATAACCTATGTTTTTGTTTATGTGTTCATTGTGTACAGTCTGTAATATTGTGTACAGTTCCAGTGTCTTTCCTGTAGTATTTGTTATTACCTGTGTAAAAAAACCTAAATAACAATCATTATAACTACAATAATACTACTTATTCTTATTATACTCATTATACTAATTATAATGATAATACAAATAATAATTATTATTAGATGTCCCAATATAAAATAGTAAGTCTGTACATTGAAAATATGTGATTTATTTCCAATGTATATTTAATCCCTGACCAAGCCACTTGCAGTAATGTTGGCCAGTACAGATGATTGTTGTGAATGAATGGAAGCTTATTAAAGCCCATGTTTGGGTGATTTGGGTCAGTTTGAATTGGAAATACCAACGAGGTATTACGAGATGAGACAACATTTTTTTACAACGCAATCTCTTTGGATTGGTGCATTACTCATAGCAACCCCATGAACCAGCTGCCACTGTCGAAATGATTAGTGCAGAATAGTTGCCGATGTGTAGACTCTGAAAATGGTTCCCGACGAACACAACAACAACACCACCAGGACCATGACGGGGCCCGCCGCCGCCGAGCCGGGGAGCCGCCCTGGAGACCAGCTGCTGAATGTAAATGATTAACTACTCGCAGTAAATGCTCCCATTCTGGTGGCTGGCGAGGGCTCTCTCCACCAGCACAAGCATGGCTTTTATTTGGCGAGATCCCGACCACTGCTTGACTAACTCCTATATACTCCTCTGGGGATTTCATCAAGTAAAAAAAAACAAAAAAAAGTAAATAAACATGACCAAAAAGGAAGCGCCATATGTCCTGTGTTGGCAGAAGACGGAGAAGAGAAGAGTTTAGAAAGGATAAATGCAAGGAAAAAGTAAGTTGGTGAAGAGAGAAGGGAGGTGCTGAGGGAGAGGAGGAGGATGGGGAGAACGGCTCTGAAGGAGACGGCGAGCGCCAGAATGATTGGAGGCCTGCAGGTGTTCTCATATCCTAAAAGAGATCAATATTTGTGCTCATTCTGACGTGGACTGTACCGCGTGGGCCCAAATAAATAACCATAATCACAAAACGCCCCGAGATTGACTCTGAATAGAATTATCATTCTTTTCTCTTTGGCAGATTTGGATATTGCTCCTCCAGGGTTCTTAGATGACTTTTTTGAGAAGTGTGTGTGTGTGTGTATACGTGTGGATTCCTGCGTGTGTGTGTGTGTGTGTGTGTGTGTGTGTATGTGCGAGAGTGCATGTGTGAGTCTGTTTGTGTGTGTGTGTGTGTGTGTGTGTGTGTGTGTGTGTGTGTGTGTGTGTGTGTGTGTGTGTGTGTGTGGCTGTGTTTACACATTTGTTAAATTCCATGGAGTCGGTGAACTATTTAAACTATATAAAGTGTGAAGGCAATATCTTGACAGTGTAAAGACTCGTGTGTGTGTGTGTGTGTGTGTGTGTGTGTGTGTGTATGCGTGCCGGCATGTGTGTGTGTGTGTGTGCCGGCATGTGTGTGTGTGTGTGCGTGCATGCATGCATGTGTGTGTGTGTGTGTGTTTGATGCCACAGGCTGTGAACAACAACAGGCCTCTGTAATTGAATCTTCATTTCAGACCCTGAGTCTCCCCATTAGACATTGATAAGACCAGATAGCGCCCACGCACGCCAATGTGCTCATCCAGAGTCATTACAGTATATTTCTTTTAGCGTCACGCACCTACCGGCCAACAATTTGTGGCAATTTCGCACAAAAAAAGAGAGATTTGAGGAAAAACAAGCACTTCGTCGATACCGAGCAGACTCAGAGACAGCTTCCACAGTCAGGCCATCAGGCTGCTGAACAAGTTCGGCATCAAATGTCTAAATGCTAGTGCTAAGTGTTACTGCTAGTGCTAGTCCTGGTGATAAGTGCTAGTGTTACTGCTGGAGCTAGTACTGGTAGCAGTGCTAAGTGTTACTGCTAGTGCTGGTCCTGGTGCTGGTGTTACTGCTAGTGCTGGTCCTGGTGCTAGTGTTACTGCTGGTGCTGGTGCTAGTACTGGTGTTAGTGCTAGTCCTGGTGCTAGTACTGGTGTTAGTGCTAGTCATGGTGCCAATTGCTGGTGCCATTGTTGTGTTGACTGTCTGAGAAGGTATTCTGTGACATTCTGTGAATGTCAGCATATAACAATGTATATTTTAGTACATTGATTTATATGTGTATTGCTCACCTGGATATTTTTGTTGTATATTCCATTTCATTTTATATTTCATTACTTATTTACACAGAATTCAGTTCTATTTTCTATTTTGTAGTTCTATTCTATTTTGTATTCTTTTATAATTACTGTCGGTTGTCGGGCGTTTTGCACAAAAAGTTTTTCACTCACTGCTTATACTCACGTGTAAATTGTGAAGTGACAATAAAATACTTGAAACTTGAAACTTGAGACACAGAAGTCTGAACCTGGTGTCAGGCCCGCCTTTATGTCGGTCGAAACTCTTCTTTTTTTTTTCTAAACAAACATGTACTGCCTGGACGCCTCCGCGGTGAGGAAATGCCAGGTGACACAAGTACAACAGACAAAGCCCGGGCCTGCATGCACCCCATGCCATGTCGTTATTCAACAGCCGTCCCTTCTGTCCAGAAATAGGTTCACACACGCAGGGTAAACTGCGCTGCTTTGTGCACATGTCACGTCTTTGTGTACCTCGTGTGTAACTCAATGTTCATTGTGGTGAAATGCTCATTGTCACGAGTGCCTTTTTTCTGACGGCACTCGGCTCGACGTCTGACTAACCTACGCGCGCACAGGTTGTATTTCCCTTTGTGGGTTCGCATTAAAATCAAATCAAAAAACAAATAGGTAAATACGGGAAGCGGGTAATCGCCTCCCAGGCAGTGCGAGCGAGGCAGATATGGCTATTTATTATTTTTTTTGTCCTGGAGCGGGTCACGGTGTAGGAGACCCTGCTACCGGCAGGCACCGGAGCGCACCGCAAACAGACCTTGGCGCTGTCCCTCGCTGCTGAGCACCGTGCTGCTGACTAAATAATTCCCGGTCAGGGCTGTCTGCTCCCTGCACTGTAGTCACCACTACGCTCGCTCTCCTCCCCCTCACTCTCTCCCTCCCTCTCTCTCAGTGTATGTGTGTGTGTGTGTGTGTGTGTGAGAGAGTGGGTGTGTTTAAGTGTATGTGTGGTGTGTGTGTGTGTGTGTGCACGCTTATGTGTGTGTGTGTGTGTGTGTGTGTGTGTGTGTGTGTGTGTGTGTGTGTGTGTGTGTGTGTGTGCAAGCTTATGTGTGTGCATGTTTAAGTGTGTGTGTGTGTGTGTGTGTGTGTGTGTTCTGTTTTGCAAGAGGGCAATGAAGTGACATGCATTATCCTGCATTAGAGTACATCAATAGCAATACATTTAATGATGCGCCATGACGACGGAAAGTAAGAGCCCTTCTATCTGTTAAATATGTGCATTGTGCAGTTTAAGCGATTATAGCGAGTCATTCTCGGTACGTCGGTGTGTTTTTTTTATCCAAGACATAAAAAGCTCTTTATCACTCAGTGGTGAGACGCCCCATCAAGGTGTTGCAGAGGAGTCACGCAGAGTGTGGCGTTGCAGATTAATGCCCTGGGAACATTCTCACCCAGCGGGGGATCGGTTTATAAAAGACACTTACATTTGCCGTTTAGCCGGAAAAAAAAGTGTTTCAATATTCTAAAGTAGTTATGAGAGGAACAGTTATTGGATGATACTTTTCTCCGTTTTAGTTTTTTAACACACACACACACACACACAACACACACACACAGATATGCATGCACACAGGCATGAGCATGCACACACACACTAACACACACACACACACACACACACACACACACGCACACACACGCACATACACACACACACTAACACACACACACACACACACACACATACACACACACACACACACACACACACACGCACACATACACACACACACTAACACACACACACACACACACACACACACATACACACACACACACACACAGATATGCATGCACACAGGTATGAGCATGCACACACACACGCACATACACACACACACACTAACACACACACACACACACACACACACACACACACACCACACACGCACACACACACACACACACACACACACACATACACACACACACAAAAGGCTCATGCAAGCTCATTAGACACATTTCCATATCACCGTTTGTTTCCCCCGACAGAAGCACAAATCCAAAATTGTCACCTTCACCCCAACATTTTGTTTCATACAGGCTCTGAAGTCCCTGAACCTGCTGTGTGGGTTTGAATGCAGCAACGCATGTAGCATTAAGCATGTGGGGAAGCAGTAGCCTAGTAGTCTAGTGCCTCACCCCAATGAGACTTCCTGATTGAATAAAGGTCAAATGGATAGAATGTGTTCCCACGAACCAAGCATCTTTCTGGCGTTTCTGTGTCCCTCCTCTCTATAATCCTTCGTATTGTATGATCAAAATGCTTCATTTCCGCCATGATATATTCTGACTGCAATAAACATAAAGAGATCGGCCAACTGGAAAACAAAAAAAAATAACAGCCATCATGTTTACAGACAACATTGCATTTATTTTTTCCCCTTAGGTATCATAATCCAAGAAAAAATAATACAAATAGTACCTTTCTCTTGTTGAAATTGATTGTGGGGATGTGGTGGGGGTGGGGGTGGGGGGGGCGGGAGATACATGCCAGTGCAGCTGTCATAAAAGCAGGCAGCCCAGCTCAGCACCACAGCGAGCGGACAGATGAGGAACATGGAGGCTGAGGATTGCCGATGGCAGGGGAAAATCATGCAGGCTTAAGCGAGGCGATAACGTGTACCATGGGAAGCAGGCAGTGGGCTTCTATCCAACACAGAGATAAGTAAGAGATCCAGCTACAGACTGCTACGAGACAATTCCGATTGGGTAGACCCATTCCGTTCCAGGGGGGGATCCGGTTAGACCCTCATTCAAACTCTAATAACACACATTATCAATATGCGGTCATACTCTCACAAACATACAGTATATATACACTATCCCTGTTGTGGTTATCTCATGCCAACACTGTCTCTCATAGAATGAAACCTCTTTCGCAAATATATTATCATCATTAATCATCATTATCATCGTTATCCTCATTATCATCATCATTATCATATAGCACATTGAAATGTACTATTAATCCAAACCCTGCCACGGGAAATAAGCGTGAGGAATCTTTTAAGCCTGCTATTCACGACTATTTCCTATTTGGCCATCAAGCAGAGTTCGATATGTCTTAGAGCGATTATGAATATTATTTTTGGGTACATCAAATACCCAAACCATCAAATACCCGAACCATGAGCTTATCCTGCCCCCTTTTGAGTACCAAAGCCTACACACATATAAAAACACAGACAGTGCTAGCAATGCTAGCAACTCATAGGAATTGTGTTTGGACGCTGCCTGATGTGCCCACACCGGCTGTAGGACTGTAGCTGCTGTACACCAAAGGCAGGTAGGGAGCGAGGGAAGTCACCAGCGACTGGAGATGGCTCAGCAGAGATGGCTCAGCAGAGATGGCTCAGAAGAGATGGATCAGCAGAGATGTTATGTTTATATATGTACCACCAGGACCCTTCATCAGTACCTTTAATTTGTTTGTTTTTTCTTTTATTATTATATTCCAAAAAAATTGGAAACAAAAAAAAACAAAACCCTGCTACTTTTGCTGTAAAGACTAAATGATGAATCTTGAATCTATACCGAACCACTTTGGACCAATATTATATTACTATCAGTTAGCATTATTAGCATTGTAGTGGCTGTAGCAATTTCGAAACTGAAGAATTGGAGGCATTCTTTTGTTCTGGTCTTTGTCAACATCTATCACAATTGACGAATTCACCAAACATTCTTGGTCATATTTATTCTGCCAGAATTCACACAGCGAAATCAAAGTCTCCACAAGTACCCCCTGGAAGCCTCTCCCGGAGCCCCCAGGGTACGTGGCGGCAGATGAGTCAGATGGTTCTGCCAAGCTGTGTGTCTTCCGGTGAGGTGTGAAGTGACACATGCAGAGCGTGATGAAGCGCTAATGTGTTGAGACAAAGGGCTGCGTTTGTCTCTTACTCTTATGAATGTTTTTGCTTCATGCGAGTGTTTGTGTGCACCGTCTCATTTCAGGAAGTTGGCAATGATTTTGTGTTGGTTGTTCATGATGTCGTCCGTCACACGGGGGTTCCAAGTGAAAGTAGTTTCAGGCCACTTACAAAACCTGGATTCTGTTGGACAGTGTGATCAGAGAAGGCGTGCATCCGCTTTATAAACTGAATCAAAAATGGCTGCTAGGGTGACAGACTGTCTCTGATCGCAACAAAGAAAAGGGGAGTCCACACATGATTAAAAGATTTAAAAAAAGATTAAAAGATATATATTTACAGTATATTAGAACCAAGATACAGTATAACAACAGACAGACAATTAATCTGTATAGTCAGCGGCGAGTGTCGTGTATGGGTGAGTGGAATATGTGCTGTGGTGATGTTGTAAGGTGTAAACCCAACATCGAACTCAACATCATACTAAACATACTGGGAAGCCAAAGGTCACAACCCAAAGCTACACAACTGAAACCAAAGCAAAGCAAAGCCAAAAGCAGTCAAGCCAAAAGCCAAACTGCCTGTGTGGGAAGAGAGACCGAGTGGCTGATGTGGTCCACATTTTGAAGCCTGCAGGCCAAACCTGCACAGGTGCACCACATCAGCTGACCACCCTCTCAGCTCCACCAGTAGATAGAGAGGGCTGTCACACAGACACAGAGAGAAAAACAGACGATGGGTCAGACAGCTTACTTTGTGACCCCCCCCCCACCACCACCACCACCTGCTTGAAAAGTGGCCTGACTGGGACTATATCTCTCTCTCTATTTCCCAGCCTAAATGATTGTCCCTGTCCGGCCCTGTCTCTGTCACAGCTTGGATATAGTGGTAGTGTGAGCACAAGAGACTCAGTGACTCATGGCAACTTTAGGTCACTTCAGTTAATGATGCCAACAACAGGTGGGAGCTTGTGAGTCATGGGGGGGGGATGAGATTTCATGAGAAACAACCAAGTAAAATACACACTGGCTTTAAATAAAGCAGCAGAAGAAGCCTCACTGATGTAAACATAAAACCTTTGCCAAATTTAAATCGGCAGTTACATTGCCAAGTTACATTAAACGATACGATAGACATTAAAGTCTATTGTATTTGATGTTGCTATTTCAATATGTCATGCTGCCCCAGAACTTAATATGGGACTGGTAGATATAAGTCACAGGAAGCGAAAGGCGACATTGAAAACCACAAAGATATATATCAATATATCAATACACTTAATCTGCCATGTAAACCAACTCATCGCTAAAGGCCCCGCTACACCAAAACAAATCAAATCAAAGAACTGGCGCCAACTGTTGTGCTGCCTCACGTCGCTCGTGTCTGGATCAAAAAGTTGCACTTGAACACACTGCATAGACTACAGTCAATAGGCAGCTAGCACATACGTTCTGCGCCTCCATGAGAGGAAAATAACACAGCATAGCAGCAGGTGGCCGTAGTCTGTATTCGTCATTGAAAAAGGGAAAACGGGAGACCTAGGATTGTGGATATACAAATCATTGTTGTGATACATGCATAAAACAAAGCAGCGTTTGACTACCATCACTCTGGCTCGCTCTCGCTATGTCGTAGTATTGCTACTTCTAATTGAGAATATGTCTGAAGTTAAACATGAGGAGAACCTTTATGCGTGAGCTCTTGACCAAAGTCATTTGCTGCTTGCTCACTTCCATTTCTCTTGTCGTGGACTGATTGGCTTAACCTGAACAGCCAATCAGAGTGATTTTTCTCACGAGGGCCTCCGGCGGCGATTTAACGTGCTCAATCGGCCGGAAAAGCCGCCGACAAGGGCTGACTAGTGCCAATGGTGCGGGACACGCGGCAACTACTAGGGCCCACTAGACGCTCACCAACGGCCCAACGTTGTGTCAGGGCCGTAAAGGTTTAGAGATTAAACTACAATTTCCAACGACTTCCCTCCCTCCCTGGATGTCCTGAGAGTCAGAGGGGTGCATAAAGGGGGCAGTAAATGCTTGAGGAGGTAGAGGTAGAATAGGTTAACACAGGCCACCTTCGACTGACAATGAGAGAGTTGACTTAGGTTGATTATATAGACGCGGTGGAGCGAGGGAGAGGATGTATAGAGAGAGAGAGAGCGAGAGAGCGATAGAGCTGGACAAGTAATTTGGCACGCTTGTTCCCCGCGCCATTTCCCTGCATCTGGCTGTAGGCTCCTCGCTTTGATGAACCAGGATGCAGACGCAGAAACGGACGGGATGGAAGTTAATGAGCAGGTATGGCGGGCGAGCCGTACGACGGTGGCCAACCGCTGGTGCGCATTATATAGACGTGTACTTCGGCAACAGAATGGTTTTTAATAGCCTCCATCGCCCGCCACCATCCATCCGTCTATCGCTACATGCGTAGTGCCAGGGCAGGGGCAGGCCGGTGAGGCGGGGCAGGGGCCCGGGCGTTGAGCGTCGGGGAGCCACTATAGCCGGGGAACGCAAGACCAGCCGTTAGCGATCTCTGGTCACACACTCAGACCCGATCGTTCGTGACACGAGTTGAACTTTTTTTGCAACTCTGGTTAATGGTCGTTGCCGAAAGATGATCATGTCTATTCTATATTTGTGAAAATGTATGCTTTTGTTTGTGTGTTGTCCAGCTGTATATTAGTTGTATAGCAAATAGCTCATAAAGGCACCACACAAATCTAAATGCGTTTTATATAATTTGACTTGAAATTACGGGACTTAACCATTGCGTGCAATTATCCATTAAAGTGCATATTTTGTGTTCACCAAATGCAACAGAAGGAGTTAAGCTGTTTGAGTACATGCTATTTTTCAAGGTACTTTCACTTTCATTTGAGACCAAAGCATTGTCAAAGCATTTATTAACACACTGGTACATTGTGTTTGGCACGATAGCTTAGTTTCTGGGCATTCACACATGGCATAACAGAAACATTTACATGAGTGACTAACAGGGATTTTCTTGGTGAATTGTATATTAATAACAAGGTGGAGATAATGTTACACACACACACACACACACACACACACACACACACACACACACCTCTATTTCTAATGCAGTGCTTCTCAACAGTAATGTGTTGTGTTGTGAGGCCTAGTGCCAGACATAGACTTGCTGGGATCAGAGATTTATGTAAAACCAATCTCATCCTGGTGTAAGTCCAGGCCCGAATGCTGCATCACTCTCACTGCTCACATCTCTTTGGGGAAACTTCTCGTCTTGATCCCGGGACCTGTCGCGTTAATACACAACACTCTCTTTTATTGGAAACAGGTGAAGAGATTTGGCTGTCGTGCCGCGGGCTTTCTCCTTCTACCGTAGCTATACCGTTATATTGTGCTGTAGCACGACGACGTTGGAGGCGACATTGTGAGGACGACGCGGCACAATGGAAGCTTTTGTGCAGTGATGGAGTTGTCTCCGGCACGTACGGCGCGAAGTCGCTGCTCCTTAACACCTCCTGGTTGGAAACTCTCAGCCAGGTTGCCGCTTTCATCGGAGTATTGCTTATCTCCTCACTTCCACTCCCTGGGCCTATTCCGTTTTTAAATTCCCCCGTCGCCTTTCAACTCTCCCCTCCCTTCCCCACCGAGTCGTATGTCTGAATCGTTGACATCCGTGCACGCATGCGGTCGCATCTGCACCACACGTGTGATTTGTGTCAGTCTGCATGGGTGAGCGCCACGTGAGCACACTCAATTGGCTCTTGCAGGTGTACGTGCGCGTGTGCCTGTGTGTGTGTGTGCGTGTGTGTGTGTGTGTGTGTGTGTGTGTGTGTGGCATGTATCCTCCTTCATAAGAGGTTCAGATAGGATTGGGTCGCTGCAGTGAAATATGAAGAGCGTGCCGATTTCATTAAGCCGGCAGAGTGATGGAGCTCATCACGGCACCCGGACACTTTGGAGTTATTTTTATTTATCATCAGCATTCATCCAACAAAACAATTCACCTAAGAGAACCCCCTCCCCCTGCCCCACCCCCTTATCCCCCATCCCACCTTACACCTCTCTCTCCCCACCCCCCACCCCTCTCTCCCTCTCCCTCCTGTTCACTCCCCCTCTCTCTCTCTCCCTCTCTCTCCTGTTTACTCACCATTCTGTATTTCATTTGACAAAGCTGAAGGAAAAGCTGAGGTAGAGACTTTATGTCAGAGGTGGTCTTTGTGTGTGTGTGTGTGTGTGTGTGTGTGTGTGTGTGTGTGTGTGTGTGTGTGTGTGTGTGTGTGTGTGTGTGTGTGTGTGTGTGTGCGCGCGCGCGTGCTTGCGTGTGTATGTGTATGTGTGTGTGTGTGTGTGTGTGTTTGTGCGTGTATGTGCGTTCATGACGAGGGAACACACATTTTCACATATTGTTGTTTAATACTAAGTCTGTCAGCCTCTTTGTGTTCTATTTAATAGTGGCTGGCGAAGGCAAAAGCAGAGCAGAATTGCATGATGGGGAGATGGTCGGGGAAAAGCAAGGGATGAGGTAAGGAGGAAAAAAACCAGTGGCGAAATGTGTCTGACTGGCTTTTTTTCCCCAGAACTTTCTTTCTCTTGCGTCATTTTCCCCATCTCCTGTTCAATGAAAGTATGTGTGCCAAGAGGCGTGTCCAATTGTTGTGGCAAACCAGAAGGGATTGAGGCCTCCCCTGTGTAGGTATCACAGGGGAGAGAGAGAGAGAGACACACAGAGAAACAGAGAGACAGAGAGAGAGAGAGATATAGGGAGAGAGAGAGACAGAGACAGAGAGACAGATAGGGAGACAGAGGGACAGAGAGAGACACACAGAGAAACAGAGAGACAGAGAGAGAGAGAGAGAGGATAGGAGAGAGAGAGGACAGAGACAGAGAGACAGACTAGGGAGACAGAGGGGACAGAGAGTGACACCAGGAAAAACAGAGAGACAGAGAGAGGAGAGGAACTATAGGGAGAAGAGAGAGACAGAGACAAGAAGAGACAGATAGGAGACAGGAGGGACCAGAGAAGAGACACACAGAGAAACAGAGAGGTACAGAGAGAGAGAGAATATAGGGAGAGAGAGAGAAAGAGACAGAGAGACAGATAGGGAGACAGAGGGACAGAAGAGACACACAGAGAAACAGAGAGACAGAGAGAGAGAGAGAGATATAGGGAGAGAGAGAGACAGAGACAGAGAGACAGATAGGGAGACAGAGGGACAGAGAGACACACAGAGAAACAGAGAGACAGAGAGAGAGAGAGAGATATAGGGAGAGAGAGAGACAGAGACAGAGAGACAGATTAGTGAGACAGAGGGACAGAGAGAGACAGAGGTAAGAGAGAGATGACACTAACAACATAAGAATTGTACTCAACAAAAGAGTCGACCATCGGTGCATTTGGACAATGTTACCTAAAACTGCAGCACCATCATCTACATTGTGAGTTTGACTGGTATGTATTGTTTTGCCTTGTATCAATTTGAATCTACATTTATCACAGTGTCTCTCCCTTTTCAATGTTCTTTTTTCATTTCCCCCTTGGGAGGGGTTTCTTTTCTACATTTTGGTGATGACCATTTGTGATCAAGATCTATGTGTAAATCCACTCAGCTTAGTCGTAGAAATGAAGTGCTGGTGACTAAGGTTAGACTGAAGATAAAGCAATATTTAATCAATGTTTACTAAAGCTGCTCATAAAACCCTCCTAGACTACAATTGTGCAATGCTGAACTATGTAGAGAAATATGAATATATGAAATATGAATATGGAGACTGGATCTGCAACTTTTAGTTCGAAGCAACCTACTATTTACTCTCTTTTAGACAGGAGTACTCTTATTACGATTAAAAGACAAAGATAATTTAAGATAAAGGTTACCATTGTAGGCACACAACATTTAAGATTGTGTTAAAATTCACATTTATATTTAGGCAATTTGTACAATAAGTACGTTTGTCGAAAGAGTGAAACAACAATATATCGTTGACAGTACAGTCAAATTAGAATATTTGAATCAAGATTGAACTGCTCATAATTTCTGGTAAACAGTAATATTACTAGAATGTGATAACACTATTTGGAATATGCAAGCATCCCTTCTGGACTAAATAGTATGAAGTATAGATTTAAGGAGAGCAAAATAATTACAACATGCATGACTTGATGTTCCTACAAAATGTATTCAATGTCATGTTGCTTGTTAGATGTAACTTTTGGGGGACAAAAATGTTTAGCAAACTTACCTGTGATTAGCCATTACAAGCTGTTTCTAAACAGCTTCATCATCATGTCATGTGACTGAAATTGGCATGGGAAAATTCTCACATGTGACATCACAAGTTGGAGTGTCCACACATATGTATGGTGGATAGATTGGCCAACCAGGCTGGTGGACTGTTCATAATACAGTACATCATTATACATCTGGGTGGACACTTGGGATGTTGCTATTTCACAAATCACATTACTTTTGAATAGATCACACTCACCTGGTGGTAAAATATGGGTCCTTTCATTTAAACCATTTAAAATTCTATTGTAAATCTTATAAGAAATGTACTTACCAAATGATTGCACAAAAAGTTTTTAACTCACTGCTTATACTCACGTGTAAATTGTGAAGTTACAATAAAAAAAATACTTGAACTTGATTGCCCACGACTTCCATAGCCTCTACAAACCGGAGCGTCAATAACCAATAGTTAGCAAAATTGTTTAAATCATAGTACTCATTTTACTGTGTCCAATAGACCAACAACTGCAAGTATAACTTTAATATCATTACACTTTCAGATCATGTTTCCTCTCCGTGAATTGCATTTGTTTTAGAATCAGTGATGCAATGAAATGCAGTGCTTGGGGTTTTTTGCACAATCAACTGAATACCCTCCCAGTAAGACTATGGCAGGGCTACCCACCTAGTAAATTAAACCATCTTTATTTAAATATTTCCTTTGATTCAAAGGGGCCCAAGGCCTCCTTCCACTGTTCTACACCTGAGCTGGTGTGGTTTGATGCCGTAGGAAGTAAATAATGTGAAAATCTGCAGTGAATTTTTATAATGGCTGAGAGTGTGTTACGGTGCTGTTCTGTGGCAGGTGAGATCCTCTGTGGTGAATGCTGCAGCTGTTATTGCGGTATGAGAAAATACTCATATTATTATAATTGTCCTTGTGTTCTCTCTGTCAGGCTCAGAGCCAGGTCTCTGTTTTAATACATACTGCGAGTGAGGAGGATAAAGTCACTGATTATAAAAATGTCTAATGTCTAAATATAGAAACGTGTGTGTGTGTGTGTGTGTGTGTGTGTGTGTGCTTTTATGGATCAGGAGAGATGGTTAAATGTTATGTTAACATAGGAAGAAATATTAATAGATTCTCATTCCACACGCGCACACACACACACACACCGCTCTGACCTCCGCCAGTAGCTCAGGAGGTAAGAGCTGTTGTCTGGCAACAGAAAGTGCTGGTTGTCGGTTCAATCCCCGGGTCTCTGCCTAGCTGCGCGTCGAGGTGTCCCTGAGTGAGACACCTAACCCTAACTGCTCCTGACGTGTTGGTTGTTACCTTGCATGGTTGGCACCGCTGTCGGTGTGTGAATGGGTGACTGTGAGACAATAATGTAAAGCGCTTTGGATAAAATCCCTATATAACTGCAATCCATATACCATTTACCATTATACATGTTCAGGTATGCTCACATACACTTTCTCACAAAATACACTTTCACACAATCACTCCATGACTTTTGAAACCAAAAAAGTATTTTTCTCTGATCCATAATTTAATAAGATGGAAGGATGGAGAAATCATCAGATTCAAGATTCAAGATTCAAGAAGTCTATTCGTCACATACAGATACAAGATATGCAGTGAAATGAAAAGTGTTGATGCTCAGTGAAATGTGCAAAAGAATAATACAGATTATGCGTATTGGAGGGATCAGAATCTGAATATTTACAATATTTACAGTAAAAAAGCAGGAATGCAGGAATGAGAAATACAAAAAATATATAAAAGGCAGTATAACAATTTAAATAATAGAATAAAGTGAATACAGACCATGTATGTTTGCATGTATGTATGTCATAAATTCTATAATGCCCAATGATCCTGCAGGCTCTGGTTGGACACCTCCTGGAGTACAGGTCCTGCAGGGTGGGGAGTGTAGTGCTAATAGCGCATTCAGCCGAACACACTAACCTCTGCAGAGCCCTCCTGTCCTGAGAGGAGCTGTTGCCGAACCCGGCAGTGATGCTTCCTGTCAGGATGTTCTCCACCGCACCACCGTAGAAGGTCTGCAGGATCATCCAGGAGACTCAGAATTTTCGTAGCTGCCTGAGGTGGTAGAGGCGCTGCTTCGCCTTCCTCACTAGAGTGTCAATGTGCATAGTCCAAGTCAGATTTTCTGTGTTGTGGACTCCCAGGTACCTCACACAGTCACAGGGGTGGTAAAAGTACTCAAAAGTTATACTCGAGTAAAAGTATAGATACTTAATAAAAAAATTACTCCAGTAAAAGTAGAAAGTCCCCCATTCAAACACTACTTGAGTAAAAGTACAAAAGTATCTGATTTAAAATGTACTTAAGTAACAGAAGTAAAAAGTAAATATTCAAATGTATTGTAAATAGCCATAAATAAGCAGACCAATTTTTGTGGGAGTGATATGCAATGTTTTAATTGAATATGAATGACAATTGACAACAAACAGAGACAGATCTACAGGGGCGGAGGGGCGCTTCTTGTTCATCATGTTTAGTTCTCGCTAGTTACGTCACGTGTTCCTCTCGTATTTTATTTCTAAGTCTGTTTCGTGTCGTTACGTCTGACGTCACATGCGTGAAATCAGAGCTCCTCTAATGCGGATGGATACACCGAATGTCTTCTCTATGTGTTGTTGTCCATCCATTTAGGTTGAGATCGCTCTTGATGTTGGGAAGACATGCAATGATGTAAAAAAACCCAACAATTCCCCTCAAATGCAATAAAACTAAAGTAACGAGTCCCGTTTTGAAAATGTAACGAGTAGAAAGTACAGATATTCGTGTTTAAATGTAGGGAGTAAAAGTAAAAAGTTGTCAAAAAAATGTATACTCAAGTAAAGTACAGATACCTGAAAAATCTACTTAAGTACAGTAACGAAGTATTTGTACTTTGTTACTTCCCATCACTGCACAGTCATTTGTGGACAGGGAGTACAGTAGGGGGCTGAGGACGCAACCCTGGGGGGGATCCTGTGGTCATGGTGAGGGGTCTGGAGGTGTGTCTGCCCACCCTGATGACCTGGAGCTTGGCGGTCAGGAAGTCCTCGATCCAGGCACACAGGGGGGTGTTCACTCCCATCTCAATCAGCTTGCCAGCCAGTCTGGTGGGAACTATGGTGTTGAAAGCAGAATTAAAGTCAATAAACAACATTCTCACATAGCCCCCCTTCCGACTGTCAAGATGAGAGAGGGAGCTGTGCATTACCTGGGAGACAGCATCGTCTGTGGATCTGTTTTTGCCAGTAGGCAACGGGTCCATGGAGGGAGGTAAGAAGGCGCAGATGTAGTCCTTGATCAGCCTTTCAAAACATCTCATGACCACCGAGGTGATGGCCACCGATAAGTAGTCATTCAGGCATGCTGGAGAGGCAGTCTTGGGCACAGGGACAATAGTGGACAATAGTGGACCGCTTGAAGCAGGCTGGGACAACGGACTCAGCCATGGAGAGGTTGAATGTTGTGAACACTGGAGCTAGCTAGTTAGCACAGGTCTTCAGTACTCGTCCAGATATGCCATCTGGACCTGCAGCTTTCCTGGTGTTCACCCTCATCAAAGCCCTCCTCACGTCGTGCTCGGTCACAGAGAGAGTGTGCTCGTCCCTAGCAATGGAATTCACTTCAGCTACGGTCCCGATAAGGCTAGAGTCCTGTGTTGTTGCTGGCCTCGAACCAAGCATAGAATGAGTTCAGATCGTCCTCTAGGGATGCGTCGGCACTCACAGATGAGGGGGGTTTGACTCCTTATTCCATGATAGTCTGTAGCCCCTACCAGGCGTCGCACTGCTCCATCTGCGACTACACTCTGTCTCCGTACCTCCTCTTAGCGTCCTTCACTGCTCACAGAAGTCCGTAGGATGCCACTTTGTATTCGTCCAAGTGGCCGGATACGAGGACGGAGTTGTAGGCAGGAGTGCGGGTGTTCAAAAACGGACAGTTTTTGATGAGGAAAGGACCTAACTTTAACCGTGGGGATGATGGTGTGCGCTAGTGTTGCTATAAAAGCTCCTCACTCCGTCCGTAAACTTGCTGACGTCACTGGATAGGAACATGTCCCAATCGACGTTGCTCAGGGCGTCCCGAAGATCGGCCTCAGTTTGGTCAGACCACCGCTTTACGACCCTCGTCACTACCGGCTCCCTTACAATTCTTTGTTAATACTTCGGTAGCAGGAAAATGGCAGCATGGTCCGACTTGCCGAACGCGGGAAGAGAGGCAGCCATGTAGCCTCTCTTGAATGTCGTATAGCAGAGATCCAAAGCTCTTTCTCCCCTGGTAGCACACGTAATGTGCTGATGGAAGTTCGGCATGACTTTCTTTAGATTGGCCCTATTAAAGTCCCCCGCCAGCACCACAGCCGTCAGACATAGCACAACATGTAGGGCCGATAGTGCCGCGTCGGTGTCCACTTATGGTTGGATGTAGACGGCTGTATTGATGACCGTACTGAACTCCCGGGGAAGATAAAATGGACGGCAAGAGATCATCAGATGCTCCAAGTTCGGCAAGCAGGAGAGAGAAAGAGTCTAAATATCCTTGGGTTGCACCACTTGTTGTTGGTCATGAAGCAAACCCCTCCACCCTTGGATTTACCTGACTCTTCCGTCCAGTCTGCTCGGAAAATAGAGGACTTGGTCTGAGCAACGGGGTCAGACAAAAAACATTATACAGTCTCTTATGTCCGATTGGAATCGAATCCTCGCCCTAATATCATCGAAGTTATTTTCCAGAGACTGGACATTAGCTAGAAGGATGCTGGGTAGAGGTGGACGGTGTACCTGGACTCTGTGCCTGTTCCAAAGCCCGCTCCATTTCCTGCTGTGTTTCCTTCTCCGTTTCCCTGGAGACACGTTGCCACCGTTGTTTGTTTGTTGGGATCGATGGAAAAAGTATTCCAGAAATGTTGTTGTAGACAAAAGTTAATGTCCAGGAGACATTATGCTTGTATGTTGTTAGTGCCGATGTATTTGTGCAAAGTAAGATGTTTATCTTAAAATACAAATACAAAAAAACACACTATGCGGAGCTACCAAGACGGCGACTAGACACTGCTGTGGTGTTACTGTGTGCGTGAGTGTATGTGGTGTGTGCACGCGTATCTGCACATGTATGTGTGCACACCTGCACATGCGGACCTGAACATGTGTGTGTGTGTGACTGTGCACACCTGCACATATGTGTGTTTGTGTGGTGGTGTTTTGTGTGTATGTAAGGGGGGGGGTGTACAACCCACACACACACACACATACACACAACGCAACGTTTCAAATGTTCCATGGCTCTAGAGCTGCCAACTATAGTCACAAAAAACAACAACATTCAAAGAAGTACTTGAAAATGTTTGATGGTCAAATCCCACATGATTTGCCAATGTGCTGCTAGGGCTTCGCTCCCTCCTCCTATGTGCAGGTGTACAGTTTGCCTTCCATGTGGCACACGCCGCAAACGTCCCCCTAAACCTATCCATGTCCATGTTAATAATACCTGTGTCCTCGTGTGTTTGTGCTGCTTTGCACACGGTAGGAGTTAAGTACTTTTAATTATTACCACACAAGGCCCCCGGTGTCCTAACATCTAACAACACACACACACGCAACACACACACACACACACACACACACACACACACACACACACACACACACAGTGTTCCCTCTCTCTCCTCCCCCTTCCTCGCTGGATTCCCTTTGTCCTTTGTCTCCCTTCCTCCCATCGGCTCCAGAGGCATCTCTCCCCCTTTCTTTGCTTTGTCCTCCCTCCCCTCAGTTCTCTTCATTTACAATCTGTCCCACTCTCTCCTTCTTTTAAATTCCATTTGGGCGTCTTGCTTTGGCAGGACATGCTGAGCTAGTGCCAAGACAATAATGAGAACTGTCAAGCGGCGACAAATGAACAGGTGAGAGAGACGGAGAGAGAGAGAGAGACAGAGGGAGAGTGAGATGCAGAGAGAGAGAGGGAGAGAGAGAGAGAGAGAGAGAGAGAGAGAGAGAGAGAGAGGGAGAGAGAGAGAGAGAGAGAGAGAGAGAGAAAGGGAATCGACGCTGGCAAACATGGAGCGTGAAGAAACACAGAAACAACAGACGGAAAAGGAGCAGGGAGGAGGAGGAGGAGGAGGCGGCGAGAAGTGAGAGGAGAGGAGGAGACAGAGTGGGAGGCGGAGGATGGATGGACGGAGGTGGAGGGGACGGTGCGGTGGGGGGACACGGCCAGGTGATCGAGGAGGGGGAGCATCCTTTACTGCACAGTCTTTTGTCTATGGTGTCTGTCCATCCGTTAATCCATGCCTCTCGCCGACTAAACGCTTGGTGTTTGATGCTAAACCGATGTTGCCCCCACTGTCTTATGATGTACTCATGCCCACACAAGCATTGGTAAGGTCGGATAAACGTTTCCATGAAAGTTGTGAAGACCCATCACCTTTTACTGTTTAACCGCTTAGAAACACACAAGCGCCTATTGTGAAAATGAATTGTGAACTACTCTCGAATGCAATAACCCCCCAACTCCAAAACGGTAGGGAAGCAAGTAGAGGTGCACCAGCACAAGATACATACAGAGGGATCATTGGGCAATAGCGTCTTATGAGGTTATTGTGTGCGTGGCTGCAAAATGCGTTTGAGCGCGAGATAAGTGCAGTTTGGACATCCATGCCTCTCGCGACTAAACGCTTGGTGTTTGATGCCTAAACCGATGTTGCCCCACTGTCTTATGATGTACTCATGCCCACACAAGCATTGGTAAGGTCGGATAAACGTTTCCATGAAAGTTGTGAAGACCCATCACCTTTTACTGTTTAACCGCTTAGAAACACACAAGCGCCTATTGTGAAAATGAATTGTGAACTACTCTCGAATGCAATAACCCCCAACTCCAAAACGGTAGGGAAGCAAGTAGAGGTGCACCAGCACAAGATACATACAGAGGGATCATTGGGCAATAGCGTCTTATGAGGTTATTGTGTGCGTGGCTGCAAAATGCGTTTGAGCGCGAGATAAGTGCAGTTTGGACATCCATGCCTCTCGCGACTAAACGCTTGGTGTTTGATGCCTAAACCGATGTTGCCCCACTGTCTTATGATGTACTCATG
>PIJE02000272.1:22169-27169 GCA_002895965.2 Coryphaenoides rupestris | reverse complement strand
TATTAATTACATGGAGGGCACCATCACGGATAGGGATCTAAGAGCGGGTGACGCGGTCGGTTTGCGGTGACAGACGGGTGTTGCACTCGACAATGGTTGTAAGGAGGCCAACTCTACGTACACCCTTTGCTCTCACTGTATGTTAGAACGCGCGAGGGTAGCAAGAGAAGCCCTAGCAGCACATTGGCACCAAACAGCCTATTCGCTGAAAAATGAATGAGAGTTAGTTGGACACTCATCTTCGAATGCAATAAATCAATCTTCCTTTCACGTCAACCTCCAATCATTCTGGTATAGGAATGAGCAAGTTTGATTGGGTGGCTTTATGTGACTATACTCAAGCATACGACCATACACTCTACAGGGAGGAGTCCCATATGTGGGGAGAACATTGTTCGGAATATCATGGAGGTTTTGCTCGTTATGGTGGGCGTGGACTGCAGATAGATTGTGGGTGTTGTGAGCTGTCGGAGGTATTAAGTGACGTTTTGGACCCTCCCCATCCCCTTTAACAAACATACAACACGACCATACATTCCGCACACTAAACACAAACTCTTAGCTGGTTACTCGAATTGTCCGGGCAGTAGATAGCCGATGTGCTACTGCACGTCACACACACACCACACATGGTTCACGTTGTATCCGAGGCACTTCGAGGTCGCAGCCGCACAAGGCTCGGTTTGTGACACAGCACATACATGTGCAGAGTCAGCGGATCGTAACGTGTTCCCAATGCAAACAGACTCGCTCGCCGCACACAATTACACACTCACGCCACCATCATGTATTAACCTACGATCTATAGAGCCCGAGGTCGTTCTAGCGAGACACCAAACACGAGAGCCGCTCTGTAGTGTGGAATAAGACTGAATTGTGAACTATCCGTCAAATAATGGGCAATAGTGGTTTTTTATCCTCCCTTCTAAGGCACTTTCAAAGATTATACATTGTGTTATAAGGAATAGCAAGCTCACGCACGCGACACTTTACTCCAGTCTAGCACGATCAACAATTTATACACAGAGGGTATGGGCCAATAGCAGACAGATAAACAAACACTTAAGTCTGGTTTCATGTGAGAGCTCATATTTTTAAGTTTTTGTTGTCGTACAGAGACAACCAGTCTATTATACTTGGTAGACGTTCTTTGTTTTACGATCGATCGACGATAAGTGCAGTTTTGGACATCGGGAGAGTGGCCGGTGGAGCGGGCTTTTTGGAACATTGTGGAGCAGAGGACCTCAAACGTACTCTATGGGTGCTCTCTGACGGGCGTAAACCCCAGTCATATCGTTGCCCAGCATTCCTCTAGCTAAATGTCCACCATCTCTCTCTGATAAATATGAATATTATCTCGGATAGTATAGACTCTACGCCACGAAGCGTTGTAAGGGAGTGTCTTGGACTAGAGAGATTTTTCCAAACGAGGAGGGATGATCGAGAAGAAGCACCTGTAATCAACCTTCCAATGGGACATTAGAGACTGTATAATGTTTTTTGTCTGACCCCGTTGCTCAGACCAAGTCCTCTATTTTCCGAGCAGACTGGACGGAAGAGTCAGGTAAATCCAAGGGTGAAAAAATGAATCTCCGCTAAAGAGGTGACTTCATGCGATGGGCGGAGTATTAGCTTCACTCCCAAACTCCAAACACACGCGCTTAAGTGATAGCACAAGTAGTATTAGCGCTCGCACCAAGCGACAAACGTTAATAGAAATCACATCACTTGTCTGGCGCACTCACTCTCGTGGCGTGTAATGCACGTCTAACTATGGGAAGCGGATTATTGTAGTGTCGGAGTTCTCTTGAGGGTCCGGTTCCACAATATGTGTACTCGTTTTCTCGAGCGCGAGATAACTGGGCAGTTTGGACATCGAGGTAGGTTCAGCCTTTATCGGGGGTTCTCAGCGAGCTTAAAACGCTTGGTGTTTGCACTGCATTTATTAACAGGCGATGCTGTCTTACCATTTCCAACCACTCGTCTACTCGCATAGATACTTAAACATAAAAAGTTGGGAGCCCCACACAAGCGTTGGTTACACGCGGTACCGGGCGCATGTAGGGAACGGTCATCCAATGAAAGTTTTTGTAGAAGTACCCGAGTCACCTTTACTCGTTCTTTTAAACATGTCTCGGGGTGGCTGCTAGAAATTCGAGCATCAAGAACGGCGCCTGAGTTTGTGTGGTGAAAAAATGGAAGGCAGGGAGCGGGAGGATCTACTTAGAATGCATAACCCCCAAACTTCAAAACGGTAGGGAATCAAGTAGAGGTGCACCACACACGATACAATACAGAGGGATGCATTGGGGAAACTAGCGTGCCTTATGAGAGTTATTGTGGTGCGTGGCCTGCAAAATGCGTTTTGAAGGCGGAGATAAGTGCAGTTTGGACATTCCATGCCGTTCGCGACTAAACGCTTGGTGTTTGATTGCCTACCCGGATGTTGCCCCCACTGTCTTTAGTGATAGTATACGCTCATGCCCTGACACAAGCATTGGAGTAAGGTCGGATAAACGTGATTCGATAAAGTCGTGTGAGGACACACGCACCTTTTCACTGTTAAGCCGATTAGAACAACGCGCCTAGTGATGAAAAATGAATTGTGATAACTACTTCTCGAAATGCTTATTAAACCGCCCCAGACTGCCAATTTAGGACAGTACGAGGAGAGGCAATACGATTGGTTGTGGCAACACTCTGAGCAATTCGTACTACCTTATCGTCAGTTTGGACGGAGCAGAGTGTAGAACCATGGTGGGGAGAGGAGGAGCGTCTTATATGGAGGAGGTTGTAAGCTTTGTAGTTTTAGTGCAACGGACTTTAAGCGGGCAACACAACTGGCATTTTCTATGACGCCGCACCGGTTGTATTGAATAAAGGGATTTGTAGGTTTGTGTATCTATTTTTCCATCATTCAAAAGAGACCTTGGTTCGCATTTTTTGGAAGCAACCTCACAACGCTCTTTGCGCTCGTGGCACCTATGCCTAAAACCTGCCAGGTCCTTGCTTTGGCCTCCCGGGCCACTTTGGGACAAATTACAAAGTGGCATTCGCTACGGACTTTCTCACTGTCTTCTGTGCATGATGAGGCAGCTTGAGAAGGGGACCGGCACTAAGACAGCGAAAGTGCGTTGGTAAGTATCGCTTTTCGCATAAAACAGCTCTCTCCACTATGACAAGGAGAGGGTAGAAAGAAGAAACGGATGTAACACCCTTCCTCTACTTGAGTGTTGTACCTTTCACTGGCTCAAGAAGTCCGGTAGCGCACTCGGCTTCCAGAACTATCATTGCTACTCTCCATAGCGCCTATTGTGCAAAGTAATGGAGAGCTGGGGTGTATAACGGTAATGGCACGAGAATTGCAATTTATTAGGACACGCGCAGGGTGTTCCACACAATACACAAAACGGATAAGTATTGCATATTGTGAGAGAAATGCGAGGACGGATAGGCACCTAAAGCACGCTGGATCATAAGACGGCGATATAGCGGGTCTGTATATGTGAGTATTGTGATGTTTGGCTGTGCTTGTTAGGTCTGTTTTTGATAAGAAAATGCACGGTCTTGAGGCGTCCACTCGCAGAAGTCCGGTATAGCAACGTTTGTGGAGGAGATCCCGATTTACTGCATTCAGGGCAACAAACTTAATTTATCGCTGTGGTCGTAATTTGGAAGCATTAAAGGCCCGATTGTTGCCAGGGGGCGTTTACCCGAGAATCGGACTCAGTTTTTGGTCAGCCACCGGCTTTACGACCCTCGCCACCATTTGTCTTATGTTTACTCGAGGGCCGTCTCATTTACTATCCTGGGGGAAGAGAGGCAGCCTTGTAGCCTCTCTTGAATGGCGTATAGCAGTGGTCCAAAGTTCTTTCTCCCCTGGTAGCACACGTAATGTGCTGATGGAAGTTCGGCATGACTTTCTTTAGATTGGCCCTATTAAAGTCCCCCGCCAGCACCACAGTCGTCACACATAGCACAACATGTAGGGCCGATAGTGCCTTATCGGTGTCCACTTATGGTTGGATGTAGACGGCTGTATTGATGACCGTACTGAACTCCCGGGGAAGATAAAATGGACGGCAAGAGATTATCAGATACTCCTGTCGGCAAGCAGCGAGATCATCAGATGCTCCAGTTCGGCGAGCAGGAGACGAGAAAGAGTCTCAATATCCTTAGGGTTGCACCACTTGTTGTTGGTCATGAAGCAAACCCCTCCACCCTTGGATTTACCTGACTCTTCCGTCCAGTCTGCTCGGAAAATAGAGGACTTGGTCTGAGCAACGGGGTCAGACAAAAAACATTATACAGTCTCTTATGTCCCATTGGAATCGAATCCTCGCCCTAATATCATCGAAGTTATTTTCCAGAGACTGGACATTAGCTAGAAGGATTCTGGGTAGAGGTGGACGGTGGGCCTGGACTCTGTGCCTGTTCCAAAGTCGCTCCACCGGCCACTCGGGATCGATGGAAAAAGTATTCCAGAAATGTTGTTGTAGACAAAAGTTAATGTCCAGGAGACATTATGCTTGTATGTTGTTAGTGCCGATGTATTTGTGCAAAGTAAGATGTTTATCTTAAAATACAAATACAAAAAAAACACACTATGCGGAGCTACCAAGACGGCGACTAGACACTGCTGTGTGTTACTGTGTGCGTGAGTGTATGTGTGTGTGCACGCGTATCTGCACATGTATGTGTGCACACCTGCACATGCGGACCTGAACATGTGTGTGTGTGTGACTGTGCACACCTGCACATATGTGTGTTTGTGTGTGTGTTTGTGTGTATGTAAGGGGGGGGGGTGTACAACCCACACACACACACACATACACACAACGCAACGTTTCAAATGTTCCATGGCTCTAGAGCTGCCAACTATAGTCACAAAAAACAACAACATCAAAGAAGTACTTGAAAATGTTGATGGTCAAATCCCACATGATTTGCCAATGTGCTGCTAGGGCTTCGCTCCCTCCTCCTATGTGCAGGTGTACAGT
>PIJE02000272.1:9669-17169 GCA_002895965.2 Coryphaenoides rupestris | reverse complement strand
CAGGAGAAGCAGGGCTGTCTGATTTCAGGACAGTTGTCCTCCCTAGTCATGAATACCCTTTTAAACAGGTTGAGGAATTAGATGATGACTCTCCTTACCGGGGCTAACACAGAGCCCACAATCAGTCATTTAAGCCTATGCTGATGGCATCTCCATTTTTCTAAAAGATAAATATGATGAAGATACATTCTTTATTGACTGTATACATACTTATGAAAGGGCCTTCTCAGCCATAGCAAGGAAAAAGATCTATGCAAGTTGGGTTGTGTCTGGAGAGGGCAGCTCCCAGGTGGTGTCTAGAGAGGACAGCTCCCAGTCTGCCAGGGGTCTCAGGTGGGGAGGAGAGGAGATGATAGTGTGAGTGTGTTCTTAGGGTCTGACACTTTAATTACTGGGAAGAACTGGGAGGGTGAACTGGAGAAGGTGTGTGCTCGATTGTCTGAATGGAATTTCTTGCTCCCTGGTTTGTTGTATAGGAGGAGAGTTCTGGTTGTCAATAATTAAATTTGTCGCACAGACATATAGGCTTACTTCTGGGTCTGATTGAGGAAATTCAAGACAATTATTTTTGAGCAGGACAGCAGGCAGCCCAAAGACTATCAAAGAACCTGGCAAAGAACAGCATCCTGCTGTTGAGAAAGGCTGGTTGGGACCTGGGACTGGACAAACATACCTTCCTGCTGCTGGATTTAACTGGCCTGACACGCTTTTATTAATTAATTTAATTAGAACAAAATCCCACACCACTTTTGTGCATTTGTTACATTGGTTTGCATTGTAGAGGACTCCCTCTATAGGTTAAACGTCATGCTATTGCGAGGATAATTTCTGATTGACAGGGTTACTCGATCACCTGCTGATTAAGTGTTGATGCGACACACCGCTTATTGAAAGTGAATATAAGGGGTGTGAATTACAGGGTTTGGTTCTCCTTAAGGCGTGGTAGGTATTCAAGGTGTGGCAGGTATTCACGATACGAAGTTGTATCGTATTGTGTCTGCAGAAAAGCAATTGCTACACCTGGAATGTTTCAAGAGCAAATAGACTTCACTTCACTTCAGGGAAGACACGACTGTAGGACCTCAAAAGGAGAGCAGGCATCAAGCCCTCAAGTATGGCCAAAAAAGGTTGAGGAGGTGGAGGAGGTTTGTGCAGCTCTGCCATGATCCCTTAGAGCACATACGCTCAATGGCCAGGATGAAGGCATCAAGGTGGTTTTTTTGGTCCAGATTCTTCCCGGAAAGGCAGCTGGTGGCCCCTGTACAACCCCCCCCCCCCCCCCCCCCCAGAGGGCAGGAGAGGAGAAGAGGGAAGGAGAGAGGAGAGAGATGGGTGGGTGTGGGAGAGAGAGAGGTTAGATGGGAGATCAAGCCCTCAAGTATGGCCAAAAAAGGTTGAGGAGGTGGAGGAGGTTTGTGCAGCTCTGCCATGATCCCTGAAAGCATTTGCTGGGGACTGACTGACCAATGGAATGATGAATGTGAGTATGTTTTCCCCTTTTTGACTCTGGCAGGAGAATTTGGACAGTTCTCATTATCCTGCCTTGGCGAGTCAGTGGGAAAAAAGGTGGCACCTTATACCTTAGGAAGAGGCACATACGCTCAATGGCCAGGATGAAGGCATCAAGGTGGTTTTTTTGGTCCAGATTCTTCCCGGAAAGGCAGCTGGCAGCCCCTGTACAACCCCCCCACCCCCCCCCCCCCCCCCTTGAGAAATGGGTGGGTGACCTCCAGCAGAGGCTTGTACATGGGCCATAGCCATAAACAGACATGTAGCGCACCTAGAGCCCAGTACCGGACAGGGCTGTCCTTATTGTTGAGAGAGGGAAACGGTCGAGCATCTTTGTATCCAGTATTCCCGTGTGCGAGTGGAGAGAGAGAGCGAGCCGGCGGCCATGCTAACGATGCCTGGGAACATGGACATATAAGAGGGAGTCTGCTTGCAGGCTGAGCTCCCTGTGTGCTACAGACATGTGTTGAGGATTTCTATTTCTGTTGAAGGAGAGTCTAGTTTTCGCAGCTTTGTTTCGCCGTTGAGTCCTGATGTTTTTTTCCTGTTTAAGAGTTACCGCTGTGTCATACGGCCTTGGTCCAGTAGTTTCTCCTCCTTTTGTTCTGTTTGGCCGAATCTCCTCACCTTTTAATTCCTTATGTTTTGGTTGGGTAAGCTGCATCCCTTTAATGCATTCATCCTTTTGTTCCTTCTGCAAGTCGGGTTATGTTACGCCTCATTGGTTCGAGCTGAACCAGGTACAGGTCATAACTGGGAATAATTGAAAAAGTGCAATGGAGGCTGGCCACATGGAGGTGGTTGTTGCCACGAATATTAACGTCTCCAGTTGCCTCTTTACTTTGGCTTAGGTTAGCACGCATGCAGCGCCTGCATGGTTAGTACAAAAAAGTGCTATTTACTCATGGTAGATGTATTTTGGGTGTTAGTGTTCTATCCACTGAGGAGGACAGAGTTACTTTCGTGAACTTAGCCAGCAGGATCGCCATATTCAGGCTATCTGACAGAAACTTTACACATTAGTTTGGAGAGAAGTCATGCACCCACCTGTGAGAGGGATCAAACGTGCAGCAACTGGTGTGTCGCTGGGAAACCCATGCGAGGGTCGACACAGCGAGGCCAGCTCCTCCTATTACCACACCCACCTGTTTCCATATCAACCCAGCTCCACCTATTTGCATGTCAGCCAGCGCCGATCTGATTTGTTTTATTTTCTATTATTCGTGCATGGTGTGGTGTGCGAACATATACATACATATACTTTTTATTTATTTTATTATCTATTATATTTTATTTGAGTGGTGTGCTGAAGTCGGTTATTTCTTTGATGTTGTTAATCTTGTTATTTGCACATGGTGTTAAATCTTTTATTTATTTGTTTTGTTTGCAAGCGGTGTGGTGTGCTGAAATAGTTCTTTGATTTTTTATGGTTTGTGGCTTTTCATTTTGAGAATAGGCCAACACAAGTTTACTAGATATTATTCTCCAGAGAGAATGGCTGGATAATAATAATGGCAACAATGACATTATAACTTCATTATTTTATTATTATTATTATTATAATTGTATATATATATGATATTAATTATAATTATATATATATATATCGATAAATGAATAATAATAACAAATCATGCCGTTGAGAACTCCATACTGCACACTGCATTTAGCGTCACCTTTGTGGGCAGGCATTTAATCTCACAATAATTAATAATCCTGTGAGTCGCTTTCACATGCCTTTTAGAGGGGATAGGTGGTATGGCGTTGAAGTCTGCATTGCTTTTAATTGATTTTAATAATTTCCAACTGGGTGCCTTTGCCTCCTTCTGCTCTCAACATCACATCCACACAGACTTTAGGCTGGCAATGCTGCAGGACTACTGCAGCGGAGCACAGCTACCTGATGAAGAGGATCGGTTTCGGGACATTGGATTTAATCTGAAATTACGTGACCTAGCAGGGCGGCTACTTGATTATAATAGAACATACATTTGTACATGGTGAATGGGAAGGGCTGGTCCAAAGCATGTGTTAAAGTGCTAAACAAAGACCAGACACAGTGTGGTGCGGACGGTTTGATGCAGAACAGTGTACTGGGCCAGTACTCAGTACTCTGTTGGGACATGGCACTGCTTTTAGGGGTTTCGTAAGAATCTCACTGACAGAGCACAGGCTATTTTTTTATACAGCGTTAGGCCCTGTGTCCACATAGCGCATTTTTTTGATTGCAAGCCTCTTATTTCAATAGCTTTCCAATGAGAAGAGAGCGTATGTTGCAGCAAGCGGCCACCTGGAGCAAAAACACAGCAACAAGCTTTTTTCAGAGCGCATCGGTTTATTTGTGTGGCCGCTCCAAGCGCTTCGAGTTGAAAATATCGTCATTCTCACGGATCTATTGATGTTAAGCTATATAGGCGCTATGGGGTAACGTGGGTAGTTGTCATAGAAACAGTAAACAAAGCACGGAGACGCAGCGTTTTTTTCTCACCACACAATGCTTCATCCCAAGGCTTCCCAGCGCCCTGCCAGCGTGTTTCTGCCAGAAAAAGGCGCTACGTGCTCACCGGGCCTTAAATGAGACTCAAAGTACTTCAAGGATCCATTGTTGTTTACATCATACTGACATTGATAATACCGTGAACGCCTGCAAGATACGTCTTTATGCAGATCACATTTATTCCTGTGCACCTCAGTAGACCATTCAGGTTGATTAAGTAAAACCAAGTTCTTCTCTATGGCTCATAATGTTGACCCTGAGCTCAACATGCGTGTTTGTGCAACAATTGAATTTAATGACAGAGCAAGTTTCCTGCTATAAATACTTGGGTATTTGGCTTGATGACAAGCTGTCTTTTGCGAGGCACATTACAAACTTGACCAAGAAAATCAATCATCATACTCATATCTTTAATTATGGTCTCTAAGCAAGAGCCTCTGTCTTGAGACCATTGGACTCTCTTTCTTCCACTCCACAAGATGTTTCATCACTGGGGACAGTTTTAGGATGCACCGTATTTGACTGTAAAAGAAAGTGGGATGAACGTCTCTCTGTCTGTTAGAACAGAGCTGGATTCTTTATTTACTGTAACACCCTCTATATCCAAGTTATTGTATTGTTTTGCAAATCAAATAAAGTATTTTTAAATGCAAAATCTTTTTGTCTCTCCCTGTAGAACTGGCTTGTGAATCTGTCAGACAGTTGGCCCGTCTCCTCGTCTATCGGTCAACAGTGTGAGTCTGTGTGTGTGTGTGTGTGTGTGTGTGTGTGTGTGTGTGTGTGTGTGTGTGTGTGTGTGTGTGTGTGTGTGTGTGTGTGTTTCTGTCCGTGTTTTTGTGTGCATGTCTTTGCATGGTTGTGGAAAGCCCTCAGCATTTGCATACATTCAAGGGAAATGTTTACACTTTTCAACCTTATCTCTATGCATGTGCATTGGAGATAGAGTGTGAAAAACGCCTGCAGTTGTTGCCAATGCTCTCTGTGTCTCTGGAGTCTAGTTCAGCAAAATAAGGAAATTCTGGAAAATAAAAAATGTGTCCATTGACGTATGAAAAAGGGACAGCTGTTTTTACATATCTAATAGTGCCTCCAAAACATGTATTTATTAAAGAACTCTCCAAATGCACACCAACACACACCCACTTATCATAATCCCCTGCATCTGTGAAAACTATTACAGAATTGACGCTATTTTACACATGGATTAAAAAGTGAAACTCCTCTAAATACAGAGGATATTTTGGTGACAGGATGGAGCATATATTCCTCTTCACTAGGCACTTCACTTAGAGAGATGACTGAGATGGACTCTTGGAAGACTTTTGGAAAGTCCCTTTCCCTGAGCAGGGACATTTTTTTTTAAGGGGCAAAAGAAGTCCCTGGAACTCAATTAAGACCCTGGTTCATGCGAGTGAAATGAGTTCCTCCAAAGGATCCTAGTTCCTGGGTAAAGTTCCTGCGGTGGAAATGCAGTTCCATTTAAGTCTGCATTTGAGTGAGTATGTGTGTGTGTGTGTGTGAGAGAGAGAGAGAGAGAGAGAGAGAGAGAGAGAGAGAGAGAGAGAGAGTATGTGTTTGGCTGTGTGTGTGTGTGTGTGCAGACTATGTTGCTTTGGACGGGGCTAAGCTGAGAGGAGACCGGCTGGATGAGGAGAAAAGCCTCTGATGGCTCCAGTCACTCTCCCCTGAGCCCCTCGGATTAACTGGGACACACACACGCACACATAAACACACGTGCACACACAGACACACACACACACACACACACACACACACACACACATACACATATACTCAAACAAATGCAGACATACTATATACATGTATGCACATTCCGACAGCCTTCCATAAGTTTCAAGTTTCAAGTTTCAAGTATTTTATTGTCACTTCACAGTTTACACAAGTATAAGCAGTAAGTGAAAATCTTATGTGTAAAACGCCCGATCAGCCGTTATAAAATAATAAAATAATAAAAGAATTATGAAAGAATACAAAATAGAAATAGAAATAGAATAGAAATTCAAAGCAAAAAACTACATAAAAAAAAAGTTAAAAAATTAAATATACAGTATACAAAAAATGTCAAGGGGAGCAATACACATATAAATCAATGTAATAAAATATACATTGTTATATGCTGACATTCACATAATGTCAGCATAGGGGCACTTGTTCAGCAGCCTGATGGCCTGACTGTGGAAGCTGTCTCTGAATCTGCTCGTGTGGCACTTGATACTGCGGTATCGCCTGCCTGACGGTAGAAGTGTGTACAGTTCGTGGCTGGGGTGGTTATTGTCTTTAATAATCCGTTTGGCCTTGGCCACGCACCGCCTGGTGTATATATCCATCACATCACCTCCAACAGTACTGGGCCGTCCGCACCACCCGTCTGCTTTCTTCGGCAACACGAGAAACACTCACTACTTAGCACTAGACACTTGTTCAGCAGCCTGATGGCCTGACTGTGGAAGCTGTCTCTGAGTCTGCTCGTGTGGCACTTGATACTGCGGTATCGCCTGCCTGACGGTAGAAGTGTGTACAGTTCGTGGCTGGGGTGGTTATTGTCTTTAGTAATCCGTTTGGCCTTGGCCAAGCACCGCCTGGTGTATATATCCAGGAGGGAGGGAAGCTCACCTCCAACGATGTACTGGGCCGTCCGCACCACCCTCTGTTGTGTTCTACACTCCAGTGCGGTGCAGTTCCCGTACCAGACGGTGATGCATCCAGTGAGAACACTCTCGATGGTACTGGAGTAGAATGTTCTGAGGATGCGGGGGCACATGTTGAATTTCCTCAGTCGCCTGAGGAAATACAGGCGTTGTCGGGCCTTTTTCACCACGTGTGTGGTGTGCGTGGACCGTGTGAGGTCATCGGAGATGTGCACGCCGAGGAACTTGAAGCTGCTGACCCTCTCTACTGCAGCACCGTCGATGGAGATGGGGGCGTGCTCTCCTCTCCGCTTCCTGTAGTCCACGATCAGCTCCTTGGTCTTCTTGACGTTGAGGGCGAGGTTGTTCTCTTGGCACCACTGTGCCAGTGATCCGACCTCCTCCCTGTAGGCTGTCTCGTCGTCGGCGGCGATCAGTCCCAACACTGTCGTGTCGTCAGCAAACTTGATGAAGACGTTGGAGCTGTGCATAGCCATGCAGTCGTGGGTGTACAGGGAGTAGAGGAGAGGGCTCAACACGCATCCCTGAGGGGCTCCAGTGTTGAGGGTCAGTGGCTCTGAGGTGGTGCTGCCCATCCTCACCACCTGGCGGCGGCCCGACAGGAAGTCCAGTATCCAGCTGCACATGGTCGGGTGCAGGCCTAGACTCCTGAGCTTGGTGTCGAGCTTGGCAGGAACTATTGTGTTGAACGCTGAGCTGAAGTCCACAAACAGCATTCGCACACAACAGTTCTTCCCCTCCAGGTGAGAGAGGGCGGTGTGAAGTGCCATGGCAATCGCGTCGTCGGTGGATGGCCTTGTAGCCTCGGATAGGGCGAGGTTACCT
>PIJE02000271.1:334301-472457 GCA_002895965.2 Coryphaenoides rupestris | reverse complement strand
CCCATGTTGGGAGTATGTTTAACTCACCCATGTTGGGAGTATGTTTAACTCACCCATGTTGGGAGTATGTTTAACTCACCCATGTTGGGAGTATGTTTAACTTACCCATGTTGGGAGTATGTTTAACTCACCCATGTTGGGAGTATGTTTAACTTACCCATGTTGGGAGTATGTTTAACTTACCCATGTTGGGAATATGTTTAACTCACCCATGTTGGGAGTATGTTTAACCGGCAGGGTATGTTTAACCGGCAGGGTATGTTTAACCGGCGGTCCCGGCTCGACCGCAGCAGCCCTGCCGGTTCCTGCTGCCAGGTCGCAGCCATCCCGGGTCCCGGTCCCGGCTGGACCGCAGCAGCCCCTGCCGGTTCCTGCTGCCAGGTCGCAGCCATCCCGGGTCCCGGTCCCGGCTGGACCGCAGCAGCCCCTGCCGGTTCCTGCTGCTAGGTCGCAGCCATCCCCGGTTCCGGTCCCGGCTGGACCGCAGCAGCACCTGCCGGCCCCTGCTGCTGGGTCACAGCCATCCCTGGTCCCGGTCCCGGCTGGACCACAGCGGCCTCCGGTTCCTGCTGCTAGGTCACAGCCATCCCGTGTCCCGGTTCCGGCTGGATCGCAGCTGCCTCCAGTTCCTGCTGCCAGGTCGCAGCCATCCCGGGTCCCGGTCCCGGCTGGACTGCAGCAGCCTCCGGTTCCTGCTGCTAGGTCGCAGCCATCCCGGGTCCCGGTCCCGGCTGGACCGCAGCAGCCCCTGCCGGTTCCTGCTGCTGGGTCGCAGCCATCCCGGGTCCCGGTCCCGGCTGGATCGCAGCAGCCCCTGCCGGTTCCTGCTGCTAGGTCGCAGCCATCCCGGTCCCGGTCCCGGCTGGATCGCAGCAGCCCCTGCCGGTTCCTGCTGCTAGGTCGCAGCCATCCCTGGTCCCGGTCCCGGCTGGACCGCAGCAGTCCCTGCCGGTTCCTGCTGCTAGGTCGCAGCCATCCCTGGTCCCGGTCCCGGCTGGACCGCAGCAGCACCTGCCGGCCCCTGCTGCTGGGTCACAGCCATCCCTGGTCCCGGTCCCGGCTGGACCACAGCGGCCTCCGGTTCCTGCTGCTAGGTCGCAGCCATCCCGGGTCCCGGTCCCGGCTGGACCGCAGCAGCCCCTGCCGGTTCCTGCTGCTAGGTCGCAGCCATCCCTGGTCCCGGTCCCGGCTGGACCGCAGCAGCCCCTGCCGGTTCCTGCTGCTAGGTCGCAGCCATCCCGGTCCCGGTCCCGGTCCCGGGTCCCGCTGCTGGGTCGCAGTCATCCCCGGTCCCGTTCCCGGTTCCCGCTGCTGGGTTGCAGCCATCCCCGGTACCGGTCCCGGGTGGACTGCAGCGGCCTCCCGTTCCTGCGGCTGGGTCGCGGCCGGCCCCGGTCCCTGCTCCGACGTCGCCGGTGTCCTCCGCCCTGCCTCCAGGTCGTCCACCTGAGGGTCCACCCACTCGGCGTCGGAGCATTATCGTCATTTCCCGCATGGATCGTGATCGCCTCCAGGCAGCCGATCACCGCCCTGCCTACCTGCCTACCGGTTCCTGCATCTGCCTACCTGTCTGCCGGTTCCTGCGTTCCCCTCAGAGTGCCGACCTGCACCCAACTGCACGAAACACGCACACCAAACACAGGGCCTTTTAAAGGGGGAATCAACCTCTCTATAGCCTGCTCTGCCAATCACTGGTATGGGCAACAGCTGGGTCTAACTCCCTGCCAATGCCAATTACTGGTATGGGCAACAGCAGGGTCTAACTCCCGACCAATTCACCCTGTGACACTAAGATGAGACGTTGCCTAAAAATAGCTACAAATAGATCTTTGATAATAAAAACAATGACGAAAGTGTGGTTTGTTTTCATTGATGAGGCGAGTCCAATACCATAAAAAGGGAAACATGACCATCTCCCAGCACTAGCTCTTCCCTCATGGCGGCGATGGACGTCGGTGGTGCCCAGCAGAGGACAGGGGAGACGTCAACCGCATGTTGCAGATAATAATAATAATAATAATAATAATAATAGTGTTATGCACTGTATTGAAGTCCTTCTTATTGGAGTGAATGTAAATATGATTGAAAAAATATTTCATGGTCACATTGAGAAGTACTACATGGTGGACTGCAAAAGTGGGATGGTCTGAACTAAAATGACACATTATACCTCCCTAAGGGTCGTAAATGTTGACATGAGTGTGTCGACATTTAATATTTTGTTATTGCACTTTAATTTGCAAAGATTTTCCTTTAGTTAAAAACAAATAGTTACTTAAATGTTAAACAAGCTACTTTTTACTTGTACTCGAGTACATTTTTAGACTGGTAATTCTATTTGTACTGCAAGTCAAATGTCATCAAAGTAACAGTACTTTTACTTTGGAAGTCAACGTGTGGGAGGACGCATTTCGGGCTGAACACAGGGACGCTGCTGACAGATCGGTGACATATTGGCTTTTAGCGATGGTGCTATCAGTGTTGACGTCCTGGAGACATGTGTGCACATCCGAGTGTATATATCCGAGTGGATAGTTGGCGACATGGTATGTTCAACATACCCATGTTGGGATTATGTTTAATTTACCCATGTTGGGAGTATGTTTAACTCACCCATGTTGGAAGTATGTTTAACTTACCCATGTTGGGAGTATGTTTATCTTACCCATGTTGGGAGTATGTTTAACTTACCCATGTTGGGAGTATGTTTAACTCACCCATGTTGGGAGTATGTTTAACTTACCCATGTTGGGAGTATGTTTAACTTACCCATGTTGGGAGTATGTTTAACTCACCCATGTTGGGAGTATGTTTAACTCACCCATGTTGGGAGTATGTTTAACTTACCCATGTTGGGAGTATGTTTAACTCACCCATGTTGGGAGTATGTTTAACTTACCCATGTTGGGAGTATGTTTATCTTACCCATGTTGGGGGTATGTTTAATTTACCCATGTTGGGAGTATGTTTAACTTACCCATGTTGGGAGTATGTTTAACTTACCCATGTTGGGAGTATGTTTAACTTACCCATGTTGGGAGTATGTTTAACTTACCCATGTTGGGAGGATGTTTAACTTACCCATGTTGGGAGTATGTTTAACTCACCCATGTTGGGAGTATGTTTACCTCACCCATGTTGGGAATATGTTTAACTATGATTGTGTCTTTGTGTATTATTATAAGTAGAGAAAATGACATGTTTTGTAGCCTAATATTAATTCTAGCCTACATCTAGGTGGGGACCGGGTTAGGTGGGGCTCGAAAATATTTCCAACTACTCAAGTGGGGCCTGGTTGAAAAAGTTTGGGAACCACTGCTCTATTGCATTGATTTACAGGGGCCAGGACGGAGAATATCGGGGAGCTTGTGTCGCGTGTATGGCGGCAAAAAAAATGTCCGACCCCGTGTGGTGGAACCCCGGGGTTCTTATAATCCCCTGATTGTTTATTCGCGGCAGGTGTGAGTGCAGCGCAGGTGCCGCGACTCACGCTGGAGCGGCCACCACCATCGTGCGCCCGATGACACGGTCGATACCGTGACAGGACCCCCTCCCCAACGGGAGCCTCCCGGCGACCGGACCGGCACCGTCAGGCGGACGACCCGGAGGTAGGGCAGAGCCGAGCAGGGGCCCTCCGGAGAAGACCTGGAGGCAGGGCAGAGGCCGGGCAAGGACCCTCCGGTGGCCGACCTGGAGGCTGGGCGGGGGACACTGGTGCCATCGGAGTGGGGGCCGGGGCTGGCTGCGACCCAGCAAGCAAGAACCGGATGCCGCTTGCGGTCCAGCCCAGACCAAGGATGGCTGGCGACCCAGCAGCGGGACAGCGGGACTGCTGCGGGTCCAGCCGGGACCAAGGATGGCTGTGACCCCAGCAGCGGGACACCGTTGACTGCTGCGGTCCAGCCAGGACCGGGACCAGGGATGGCTGCGACCAGCAGCAGGACACCTGCACTGCTGCTGTCCAGCCGGGACCAAGGATGGCTGCGACCCAGCAGCGTGACAGCGGGACTGCTGCAGTCCATCCAGGACCGGGACCAGGGATGGCTGTGACCCAGCAGCAGGACACCTGGACTGCTGCGGTCCAGCCGGGACCAAGGATGGCTCCGACCCAGCAGCGGACAGCAGGGATGCTGCGGTCCAGCGGGACCAAAGGATGGCTGCGACCCAGCAGCGGGACACCTGGACTGCTGCAGTCCAGCCGGGACCAAGGATGGCTGCGACCAGCAGCAGGACACCTGGACTGCTGCGGTCCAACCGGGACCAAGGATGGCTGCGACCCAGCAGCGGGACACCTGGACTGCTGCAGTCCCAGCCGGGACCAAGGATGGCTGCGACCCAGCAGCGGGACAGCGGGACTGCTGCGGTCCAGCCAGGACCAGGACCACGGATGGCTGCGACTCAGCAGCAGGACACCGGGACTGCTGCGGTCCAGCCGGAACCGGGACCAGGGATGGCTGCGACCCAGCAGCAGGACACCTGGAGTGCTGCAGTCCAGCCGGGACCAGGAAAGGCTGCGACCCAGCAGCAGGACACCTGGACTGCTGCGGTCCAGCCGGGACCAAGGATGGCTGCGACCCAGCAGCGGGACAGCGGGACTGCTGCGGTCCAGCCAGGACCAGGACCAGGGATGGCTGCGACCCAGCAGCGGGACAGCGGGACTGCTGCGGTCCAGCCAGGACCGGGACCAGGGATGGCTGCGACCCAGCAGCAGGACACCTGGACTGCTGCGGTCCAGCCGGGACAAGGATGGCTGCGACCCAGCAGCGGGACAGACAGACGCTCAAGCTTCAGTGCCTGTCCTCAGTCCCATAGCAGTGTGTGTCACTGTGTCAGTAAGGAATTTAACATTTAATTTCATACTGCATAGAGCATCAGCAGTGTCTTTTATTAGTATTAAGTATGTTTATGTATTGTTTTGTTATTGCAAAGACTGTTGACTCCAGGACAGAGACACTTGAAGCTTCAACAACTCAGCTGCCCCGTTTGTGGTCAGAAGGCTTGCCCCTGGAAGACCAGAAATTGATTATGAAGACCCTATTGAAGTTGGGGCCCAAGGGAAAACTAGAGCTTCAAGACCAACTGAAGCTCTGGTACTTTCCACCACAGCCAAGCCATCTATACCACCCGGCTCTTGCTCCAGACCCCCACCCACTTCTTGTCTGGATGCCCTACAAATTGTGGAAGGTGAAGGTGGTCTGTCCCAACCCTGCCTGTGGGCAGCACCAACTCACAGGAGTAGGGCTGCACAAGAGGGCACGTCGGGTCCTGGACGTGAACAGGATCTACAATATGGTGACAGAGACTCTAGCCTGCACCAAATGTAGATCCACCCATGTGTCTTGAAAGTAGTGAAGAAGGTAGTGAAGAAGGAAAACAAACAGGGCTCCTCTGAGGAGGAATCGGAAGGATCCCGACATCAAGAGGAACCGGATTCATACGAATAACATCGCCGGTCCTTCCGTGCTATACCTCTCCCCCACACAGTCAAAATGCGACAATGTGGCACATCCATAATCACATGGGTCGGGAGCCAATGGAGCATAGGGGGGATGTGCTGATAGTCACCACTGATAAGTCCCTTCATGTCCTTAACACCAACTTTAGGAACCAACTACAGCAGCGGTTCGGGTGATAAGCAGTGGAGGAAGGACACGATATCACTCTGTCATCCACGTGCCCATGAGGCATATCAAAGCAAGCGAAGAACTCTCCTCCTATCAAGAGGTTCTACTCCACGGCCTTGAAGCAGGGATCCAGAAAGCAGCCGACCGCCACTTAAGACGGGCAGTAATATGCACTGATGCAATTCGGCCAGCTGGCCTAGATTGGAAAGAGGTGGAAAAAATCACCCATGTAGTAGAAAAATACATGTACAGTAACAAAGTGGCAGATGAGCACCGATGTGAAATAGTGCAAATAACCCTCCCTGAACAAAAGGAGGAGGAAAGATCTAAAGTACTGGCCGGTCTAGCAACAGACTCTAGAACAGGAAAGGAGAAACAGCCCAGTGATCTACCATGAAGATACGGCACCCGGCCCGTCTAGACTAATTAATCGATTTCAAGCTCTGAGATCAGGCAGAATCAGATACTGAAGAAGACAATGAAGAAGGACTAGACCCGGTGCAGAAAATCAACTCCACTGAATCTGAAGGTTCAAGTAAAAAACCCCTACAACTTGCTAAACCCCAGCCCCAGCCGAGACCCAAGGCTGCTGTAGCCATAAAGAAAACTCCAAAATTGGCTCCGGTGAGCCCTCCACAAGTAACACCAAGAAAGAAGCGGTCTACACCAGAACCCCCAGATGATTCAGACATGGAAGAAGACAGATCCCCTAGACCAAACACATCCACACCACGGCAGGCCAGACCAGCGGAGCCCGAACCAGAGCAGGATTCCGACGAGGAAACCCTGCCGATATTAGCTCAGAAACCGAAAAACAGATGAAGACGAAAGAATTAAAAATGGCTCATCACCATGAACCAAAAAAGGTCATGGAGGTGTACGACATCAGTCTCATAAGCATGCCCGAGACACAGAATATGGGCCCCTGAAGGCAGGCGGTGGTAGAAAAATATACATGCCAGAAGTGGGGCAGAAGAGGCAACCAATCCCGCAAGATTGGAAGATAAATTATGAAGAACAATTAGCTTTAAAAGCAAGCCTTAAAAAAGGAGAGTGAGCTAACATAATTATGATGCCATCCGTGGCCACCTTAATTGACTGCAAAAGCTTAACTAACCACTTCAGAGAAGCTATAGTACAAGTGGTATACGATGCCCTACGTTACAAATTAAAACCCTTAGCCATACAAGTGGCACTTGGAGCACCGAGAGAAGGGCCACCAGAATCCTCCGAAGAGGACCTAGAAGGGGACCTTGGACCACCATTGGTACACCAACGAAGAGATCACCCACCACCAGCGGAACCTAGTCACGCTCGCTCGGCCGAAATAGAGCCGGCTGTCGTCCGAGCAACAGAAGTGGAACCAGCCAACAGTGCCCTTCAAGGACTCAAGATATTAAACCTAGTGATGCCGCAGCGTGAGCAACATGAAGACAAAACTAAATACCTGAGACGAATATGGCCAGCGGTGAGGAGTAGCACCAGCTGCAACGAAGCAGCCAAACGCCTGTGGCTAGGAAGAGTTACGGGTGAAGCGGTCGACGACCAAGACTCAGCCCAAGCCCACTACAACAGAATGGTAGTTAAAATAGATTTATTACTGCCCACACCGAGCAACATGTAAAGGGTCTCCCACACCCTCCCCTACTCAGCTCTAATGGGGCAGAGAAACTTCCCTCCCTTTGTCAATGGGGGTGGGCGTAAGCTTGGGACCACGAGCAGGACGAGTCACATGACACACATGATAAACACTGCAAACTAAATGATCGGGCAATGCAAACAAGTTACTAGGGCACTGCAACAGGAAAAGTAAAAGCACTCCACTGCACTCTAAAATGATTGGGCACTGCAAACAAGTTACTAGGGCACTGCAACAGGAAAAATAAAAGCACTCCACTGCACTCTAAAATGATTGGGCCCTGCAAACTAATTTAACTAGAGGGAACCCACCCTGGAACATAGCCCAACCAGCACCCCCTTAACTTGGGACCCCCAATGGCTATGGAATAAAGGAGGGGCAAGGGGACAAACACACAAGACAGACAACATGAAAGTTCAACGAGTGGGGATCGACCTTCGAATCCCCACAAAGAAAAGAAAGAAAACCAAAAAACTGTCCATTAGTGGCTCCCCGCGATGCCGCTTCCCTCCATAGGCACGGTCCTGGTGACGTCACCCACTACTCCGCGTCAGCGACCAGGGAAGGACGAATCCGGCAGGAGACCCGGTGGACAGCACAGCAGAGAACTGGTTGGAGCTTAACTCCAATTGCGCGGTGTATAGCCTCGTAGTCTCCGATCTCCCCCGCTGTCACTGCCTCCTCGTCCCGATCACAAACCGGGAATACAGCCGCCGTTTTTCCCTGTGGAACCAGCAGGCACACACAGACAGGACACGTAAAACAGGACACATACAGGGAGACAGGGACACAATTGCGACTATCTTTGCACAAGAAGTTAGCAGCAAGTTCACTTACGACAGTTGTACACTTCTGGAGATTAGAACGACAGTCGCTCGCCGCCTACCGGAGTTTTTCAAGTCTTTCGACTCGGACGTCCCACCTGGAGTCGCGGCTGGATTATCTCCGTCCATTTTAGGCGCGATCAGCCGCAGGCGTCGCCGACGGAGAGGGAAGCGAGCCGGCGTGCTGGTCAGGCTGAGACGTCGTGCCAATCGACCTCCACTACCCACCATTCTGCTGGCTAATGTACAGTCTCTGGACAATAAGTTATGCGAGCTACAGGCTCGTATCCAATTCCACCGGGAAACAAAGGAGAACTGCATCATCTGCCTGACGGAGACATGGATGTCGGAGGGGGTCGCCGACTCAGCCATCGAGCCGACAGGATTTTCCGTCCACCGCGCGGACAGAACAAAGGCTCTCTCCGGTAAAGATCGTGGAGGGGGGGTATGTCTCATGATAAATAGATCTTGGTGCAACCAGAGTCATGTGCAGACCCTCAAGTCTTTCTGTTCCCCGGACCTGGAGTACCTGATGCTTATGTGCCGACCATTCTGGGTACCGCGGGAGTTTACAGCAGTAACCGTGACTGCTGTGTACATTCCCCCTCAAGCCAACACGGACATAGCGCTGAAGGAACTTTATGGGGCTATCAGCGAACAGGAGTCGGCTCACCCGGAGGCTGCTTTCATTGTGGCGGGGGACTTCAATAAGGCGAACCTGAAGAAAGTTCTCCCGAAGTTCTACCAACACATCACAAGCAACACACGGGGCGAACGAATTCTCGATCACTGCTACACCCCCTTCCGGGACGGCTACAAGTCCCTCCTCCGCCCACCGTTCGGCAAATCAGATCACCGCTCGATCCAACTACTCCCTGCCTACAGGCAGAGACTGAAGCAGCAACCAATCGCTGTGAAGGAGGTCCAATGCTGGTCGGACCAATCGGAGTCTATGCTGCAGGATTGTTTTCATCACGTGATCTGGGATGCGTTCAGGGTTGCGTCGGACAATAACATCAGCGAGTACGCGTCCTCAGTCACCGGGTTCATTAAGAAATGCATAGATGACGTTGTTCCAACTAAGTCGGTTCGGATTTATCCCAACCAGAAACCATGGATTAATGGCGATGTTCGCGCCGCACTCCGCGCGCGTAACGCCGCCTTTGACTCTGGGAATATGGTGGAATATACGAGAGCCCGCTACGACCTCCGCAAGACCATCGGCTCTGCCTACAGACAATCACGGACTTCAGAGGGAGAACCAGCGGTGTAGAGAACTCCTCTACCTCCCTCCCTGGCGAGCTAAACACCTTCTTCGCCCGGTTCGACGTGAACGGCAGCCCGCCGAAGTCAGCGCTGCCTGAGGAGGCCAGCCTGCTGAACATCTCAGAGGCTGACGTGCGCAGAGCCTTCAAGCGGGTGGACATCCGGAAGGCGGCGGGACCAGACCACATCCCGGGGCGCGTCCTCAGAGCATGCGCAGACCAGCTGGCAGGAGTCTTCGCAGACATCTTCAACCTGTCCCTGTCCCAGGCTGTTGTTCCCGAGGTCTTCAAGATGTCCATCATCGTGCCTGTCCCTAAACACCCCAAGGTAACCTGCCCGAATGACTGGAGACCTGTAGCCCTCACCTCGATTGCCAGTAAATGCTTCGAGAGGCTGGTCAAGGACTTCATTTGTTCCATGTTGCCTGCCACGCTGGACCCATGGCAATTTGCTTACCGTCAAAACAGATCCACCGACGACGCCATTGCCGTGGCACTTCACACTGCCCTCTCTCACCTGGAGGGGAAGAACTGTTGTGTGAGAATGCTGTTTGTGGACTTCAACTCAGCGTTCAACACCATAGTTCCTGCCAAGCTCGACACCAAGCTCAGGAGTCTAGGCCTGCACCCGACCATGTGCAGCTGGATACTGGACTTCCTGTCGGGCCGCCGCCAGGTGGTGAGGATGGGCAGCACCACCTCAGAGCCGCTGACCCTCAACACTGGAGCCCCTCAGGGATGCGTGTTGAGCCCTCTCCTCTACTCCCTGTACACCCACGACTGCATGGCTATGCACAGCTCCAACGTCTTCATCAAGTTTGCTGACGACACGACAGTGTTGGGTCTGATCGCCGACGACGACGAGACAGCCTACAGGGAGGAGGTTGGATCACTGGCACAGTGGTGCCAAGAAAACAACCTCGCCCTAAACGTCAAGAAGACCAAGGAGCTGATCATGGACTACAGGAAGCGGAAAGGAGAGCACGCCCCCATCTCCATCGACGGAGCTGCAGTGGAGAGGGTCAGCAGCTTCAAGTTCCTCGGCGTGCACATCTCCGAGGACCTCACATGGACCACACACACCACACACGTGGTGAAAAAGGCCCAACAACGCCTGTATTTCCTCAGGCGACTGAGGAAATTCAACATGTGCCCCCGCATCCTCAGAACATTCTACTCCTGTACCATCGAGAGTGTTCTCACAGGATGCATCACCGTCTGGTACTGGAACTGCACCGCACTGGAGCGTAAAACACTACAGAGGGTGGTGCGGACGGCCCAGTACATCGTTGGAGGTGAGCTTCCCTCCCTCCTGGATATATACACCAGGCGGTGCGTGGCCAAGGCCAAACGGATTATTAAAGACAATAACCACCCCAGCCACGAACTGTACACACTCCTACCGTCAGGCAGGCGATACCGCAGTATCAAATGCCACACGAGCAGATTCAGAGACAGCTTCCACAGTCAGGCCATCAGGCTGCTGAACAAGTTCGGCATCAATGTCTAAATGCTAGTGCTAAGTGTTGGTGCTAGTGCTGTGCTGGTGTTACTGCTAGTGCTGGTCCTGGTGCTAGTGTTACTGCTAGTGCTGGTGCTGGTGTTAGTGCTAGTCCTGGTGCCAACTGCTGGTGCTAGTTTTGTGTCGACTGTCTGGGAAGGTATCCCGTGACATTCGGTGAATGTCAGCATATAACAATGTATATTTTAGTACATCGATTTATATGTGTATGGATATTTTACTGTATATTTTACTGTATTTTACCTTAGATTTAATTTACTTATTTTATATAGAATCCTATATATAGTTCTATTTCTATTTTGTAATTTCTTATAATTACTATTCTTATAATTACTGTCGGCTGTCGGGCGTTTTGCACATAAAGTTTTTAACTCATTGCTTATACTAACGTGTAAACTGTGAAGTTACAATAAAAATACTTGAATACTTGAATACTTGAAACCTCTCTATTCTCTCGCTTAGCAGTTAACAAGAGACAATAGTAGTTAGTTGGACAGAGTGCCGACCTGCACCCAACTGCACGAAACACGCACACCAAACACAGGGCCTTTTAAAGGGGGAATCAACCTCTCTATAGCCTGCTCTTCCAATCAGCGGTATGGGCAACAGCTGGGTCTAACTCCCTGCCAATGCCAATTACTGGTATGGGCAACAGCAGGGTCTAACTCCCGACCAATTCACCCTGTGACACTAAGATGAGACGTTGCCTAAAAATAGCTACAAATAGATCTTTGATAATAAAAACAATGACGAAAGTGTGGTTTGTTTTCATTGATGAGGCGAGTCCAATACCATAAAAAGGGAAACATGACCATCTCCCAGCACTAGCTCTTCCCTCATGGCGGCGATGGACGTCGGTGGTGCCCAGCAGAGGACAGGGGAGACGTCAACCGCATGTTGCAGATAATAATAATAATAATAATAATAATAATAGTGTTATGCACTGTATTGAAGTCCTTCTTATTGGAGTGAATGTAAATATGATTGAAAAAATATTTCATGGTCACATTGAGAAGTACTACATGGTGGACTGCAAAAGTGGGATGGTCTGAACTAAAATGACACATTATACCTCCCTAAGGGTCGTAAATGTTGACATGAGTGTGTCGACATTTAATATTTTGTTATTGCACTTTAATTTGCAAAGATTTTCCTTTAGTTAAAAACAAATAGTTACTTAAATGTTAAACAAGCTACTTTTACTTGTACTCGAGTACATTTTTAGACTGGTAATTCTATTTGTACTGCAAGTCAAATGTCATCAAAGTAACAGTACTTTTACTTTGGAAGTCAACGTGTGGGAGGACGCATTTCGGGCTGAACACAGGGACGCTGCTGACAGATCGGTGACATATTGGCTTTTAGCGATGGTGCTATCAGTGTTGACGTCCTGGAGACATGTGTGCACATCCGAGTGTATATATCCGAGTGGATAGTTGGCGACATGGTATGTTCAACATACCCATGTTGGGATTATGTTTAATTTACCCATGTTGGGAGTATGTTTAACTCACCCATGTTGGAAGTATGTTTAACTTACCCATGTTGGGAGTATGTTTATCTTATCCATGTTGGGAGTATGTTTATCTTACCCATGTTGGGAGTATGTTTAACTCACCCATGTTGGGAGTATGTTTAACTTACCCATGTTGGGAGTATGTTTATCTTACCCATGTTGGGAGTATGTTTAACTCACCCATGTTGGGAGTATGTTTAACTCACCCATGTTGGGAGTATGTTTAACTTACCCATGTTGGGAGTATGTTTAACTCACCCATGTTGGGAGTATGTTTAACTTACCCATGTTGGGAGTATGTTTATCTTACCCATGTTGGGGGTATGTTCAATTTACCCATGTTGGGAAGATGTTTAATTTACCCATGTTGGGGTATGTTTAACTTACCCATGTTGGGAGTATGTTTAACTTACCCATGTTGGGAGTATGTTTAACTTACCCATGTTGGGAGGATGTTTAACTTACCCATGTTGGGAGTATGTTTTAACTCAACCCATGTTGGGAGTATGTTACCTCACCCATGTTGGGAATATGTTTAACTCACCCATGTTGGGAGTATGTTTAACTCACCCATGTTGGAGTATGTTTAACTCACCCATGTTGGGAGTATGTTTACCTCACCCATGTTGGGAATATGTTTAACTCACCCATGTTGGGAGTATGTTTAACTCACCCATGTTGGGAGTATGTTTAACTCACCTATGTTGGGAGTATGTTTAACTTACCCATGTTGGGAGTATGTTTAACTCACCCATGTTGGGAGGATGTTTAACTTACCCATGTTTGGGAGTATGTTTAACTTACCCATGTTGGGAATATGTTTAACTCACCCATGTTGGGAGTATGTTTAACCGGCAGGGTATGTTTAACCGGCAGGGTATGTTTAACCGGCGGTCCCGGCTCGACCGCAGCAGACCCTGCCGGTTCCTGCTGCCAGATCGCAGCCATCCCGGGTCCCGATACCGGCTGGACCGCAGCGGCTCCTGCCGGTTCCTGCTGCCAGGTCGCAGCCATCCCGGGTCCCGGTCCCACCTGGACCGCAGCAGCCCCTGCTGGTTCCTGCTGCTAGGTCGCAGTCATCCCCGGTTCCGGTCCCGGCTGGACCGCAGCAGCACCTGCCGGCCCCTGCTGCTGGGTCACAGCCATCCCTGGTCCCCGTCCCGGCTGGAGCACAGTGGCCTCCGGTTCCTGCTGCTAGGTCACAGCCATCCCGTGTCCCGGTTCCGGCTGGATCGCAGCTGCCTCCAGTTCCTGCTGCCAGGTCGCAGCCATCCCGGGCCCCGGTCCCGGCTGGACTGCAGCAGCCTCCGGTTCCTGCTGCTAGGTCGCAGCCATCCCGGGTCCCGGTCCCGGCTGGACCGCAGCAGCCCCTGCCGGTTCCGGCTGCTGGGTCGCAGTCATCCCGGGTCCCGGTCCCGGCTGGATCGCAGCAGCCCCTGCCGGTTCCTGCTGCTAGGTCGCAGCCATCCCGGTTCCCAGTCCCGGCTGGATCGCAGCAGCCCCTGCCGGTTCCTGCTGCCAGGTCGCAGCCATCCCTGGTCCGGATCCCGGCTGGACCGTAGCAGTCCCTGCCGGTTCCTGCTGCCAGGTCACAGTCATCCCTGGTCCCGGTCCCGGCTGGACCGCAGCAGCACCTGCCGGCCCCTGCTGCTGTGTCACAGCCATCCCTGGTCCCCGTCCCGGCTGGACCACAGCGGCCTCCGGTTCCTGCTGCTAGGTCGCAGCCGTCCCGGGCCCCGGTCCCAGCTGGACCGCAGCAGCCCCTGCCGGTTCCTGCTGCTGGGTTGCAGCCATCCCTGGTCCCGGTCCCGGCTGGACCGCAACAGCCCCTGCCGGTTCCTGCTGCTGGGTCGCAGCCATCCCGGTTCCCAGTCCTGGTCAGACCGCAGCGGACTCCGGTTCCCGCTGCTGGGTCGCAGTCAGCCCCGGTCCCGTTCCCGATTCCCGCTGCTGGGTTGCAGCCATCCCCGGTACCGGTTCCGGCTGGACTGCAGCGGCCCCCCGTCCCTGCGGCTGGGTCGCGGCCGGCCCCGGTCCCTGCTCCGACGTCGCCGGTGTCCTCCGCCCTGCCTCCAGGTCGTCCACCTAAGGGTCCACCCACTCGGCGTCGGAGCATTATCTTCATTTCCCGCATGGATCGTGATCGCCTCCCGGCAGCCGATCACCGCCCTGCCTACCTGCCTACCGGTTCCTGCATCTGCCTACCTGTCTGCCGGTTCCTGCGTTCCCCTCCCACTGGCTTCACTCCCGTTTTTCTCACGTATATACCTGTATCCCGCATGGATCGCGATCGCCTCCAGCCAGCCGATCACCTCCCTGCCTACCTGTCTACCGGCTCCTGTATCTGCCTACCTGCCTGCCGGTCCCTGCATCTGCCTGCCGCGCTCACCACCCGTCCCGCTGGCTTCACTCCCGTTTCCTCATGTATTCTGTAAATAAACACCCCTATTGCATAAACTCTGAGTCTGGGTCTTGAGTTTGGGTCCCCCACCGCACACACCCCTAACAGCTGTAGGCCTATCCCCTTAATATCCAACACATTTCCAAACAGTCTCTGGCAATTGATCACATGAGTCAAGAATATCATTTGAGCCTGCGCCCCAGTACAACCTTAAACTGGGGGACAACCCTGAATGAATAGGATACATTACTTATGTGAGTCCCCCTTTAACTCATAGGCACAGCTACAGAATCAGATTAGTTTTATCTGCTAATGTGTCTGGACAAATACATATTTGTCAATATACTTCAATATACTATTCAATTCAATTCAATTCAATTCAAATGTATTTGTATAGCCCCAGATTATTATGGGCCAAAAGTGATTTATGACACCCCCCTAGTCCTAGCCCCCCTAAGGGCAAGTATCGACTCCCTTTATTAACAAGGGAGAAATCTAGAGGAGGAACTCAGAGTGGGGGATCCCTTCTTCCAGGGATGGTTTGGAGTGCAATGGGTGTCATACGGGCATTAAAAACAGGGGTAACAAAGCATGACAAATTATAAACAACAAAGTACAAATAGTAATATTATGATGGGCTGCTGGATTGAGAGCAAGCTGGTAGCCGTCAGGTGGGGTCGCCAGGTATCCAGTCATGATCACGGCAGCACCTTAGAAAATGGAGACAACATGATGGAGCACAGTGAACAAGGAACATACAAGTAACCTCAACCCATCGGCAGCCTGGGTAGGCTAGTGCTAACAGTGTTGATTTAGCTGTAATTAGAGCTGAGGGGCACTCCTAGCAGCCAAAGGCTGGTGGGTTTTAAGTCTAGCCTTAAATATATCAGCAGAGTCAGCCTCCCTGATTACAGGTGGCAGACTTTTCCACAGATAGGGTGCTCGATAAGAGAACGCTATGTTTCCTGCTGATATTTTATTCACTTTTGGAATTGATAGAAGGTCAGCCCCTGAAGACCGGAGCAGCCGAGCAGGACAATAGGGAACAATAAGGTCCTTCAGGTACGATGGTGCGGACTCATGCAGTATCTTGTAGGTAAGAAGTAGCACCTTAAAATCTGATCTGGCATTTATTGGGAGCCAGTGGAGGGAAGTGAGAATAGGAGTAATGTGGTCAAACTTCCTAGTTATCATTGGAAGTCTAGCAGCAGCGTTCTGTACAAGCTGGAGGCTTTTTGTAGTAGAGCTTGGTAAGCCAGAGAACAGTGCATTACAGTAATCCAGTCTGGATAATATACATGCATGGATGAGTGTCTCTGCATCTGCAGTGGATAGCATTGGTCTAAACTTGGCAATATTTCCAAGATGAAAGAATGCAGTTCTGGTGATACTTTTAACATGCTGATCAAAAGAAAGCGTCGTATCAAAACAGAACACCAAGATTCTTGATGCAGGAGCTTTGGGCAATAGTGGATCCCTTAAGGCAGAGAGTGACATTATCAAGTTGTGATTGTTTATTTCATACTGCATAGAGCATCAGCAGTGTCTTTTATTAGTATTAAGTATGTTTATGTATTGTTTTGTTATTGCAAAGACTGCTGACTCCAGGACAGAGACACTTGAAGCTTCAACAACTCAGCTGCCCCGTTTGTGGTCAGAAGGCTTGCCCCTGGAAGACCAGAAATTGATTATGAAGACCCTATTGAAGTTGGGGCCCAAGGGAAAACTACAACTTCAAGACCAACTGAAACTCTGGTACTTTCCACCACAGCCAAGCCATCTGTACCACCCGGATCTTGCTCCAGACCGCTTTTTTGCCCACCCACTTCTTGTCTGGATGCCCTACAAATTGTGGAAGGTGAAGGTGGTCTGTCCCAACCCTGCCTGTGGGCAGCACCAACTCACAGGAGCAGGGCTGCACAAGAGGGCACGTCGGGTCCTGGACGTGGACAGGATCTACAATATGGTGACAGAGACTCTAGCCTGCACCAAATGTAGATCCACCCATGTGTCTTGAAAGTAGTGAAGAAGGTAGTGAAGAAGGAAAACAAACAGGGCTCCTCTGAGGAGGAATCGGAAGGATCCCGACATCAAGAGGAACCGGATTCATACGAATAACATCGCCGGTCCTTCCGTGCTATACCTCTCCCCCACACAGTCAAAATGCGACAATGTGGCACATCCATAATACATGGGTCGGGAGCCCATGGAGCATAGGGGGGATGTGATAGTCACCACTGATAAGTCCCTTCATGTCCTTAACACCAACTTTAGGAACCAACTACAGCAGCGGTTCGGGTGATAAGCAGTGGAGGAAGGACACGATATCACTCTGTCATCCACGTGCCCATGAGGCATATCAAAGCAAGCGAAGAACTCTCCTCCTATCAAGAGGTTCTACTCCACGGCCTTGAAGCAGGGATCCAGAAAGCAGCCGACCGCCACTTAAGACGGGCAGTAATATGCACTGATGCAATTCGGCCAGCTGGCCTAGATTGGAAAGAGGTGGAAAAAATCACCCATGTAGTAGAAAAATACATGTACAGTAACAAAGTGGCAGATGAGCACCGATGTGAAATAGTGCAAATAACCCTCCCTGAACAAAAGGAGGAGGAAAGATCTAAAGTACTGGCCGGTCTAGCAACAGACTCTAGAACAGGAAAGGAGAAACAGCCCAGTGATCTACCATGAAGATACGGCACCCGGCCCGTCTAGACTAATTAATCGATTTCAAGCTCTGAGATCAGGCAGAATCAGATACTGAAGAAGACAATGAAGAAGGACTAGACCCGGTGCAGAAAATCAACTCCACTGAATCTGAAGGTTCAAGTAAAAAAACCCTATAACTCGCTAAACCCCAGCCCCAGCCAAGACCCAAGGCTGCTGTAGCCATAAAGAAAACTCCAAAATTGGCTCCGGTGAGCCCTCCACAAGTAACACCAAGAAAGAAGCGGTCTACACCAGAACCCCCAGATGATTCAGACATGGAAGAAGACAGATCCCCTAGACCAAACACATCCACACCACGGCAGGCCAGACCAGCGGAGCCCGAACCAGAGCAGGATTCCGACGAGGAGAACCCTGCCATTATTAGTCTCAGAAACCGAAAAACAGATGAAGACGAAAGAATTAAAAATGGCTCATCACCATGAACCAAAAAAGGTCATGGAGGTGTACGACATCAGTCTCATAAGCATGCCCGAGACACAGAATATGGGCCCCTGAAGGCAGGCGGTGGTAGAAAAATATACATGCCAGAAGTGGGGCAGAAGAGGCAACCAATCCCGCAAGATTGGAAGATAAATTATGAAGAACAATTAGCTTTAAAAGCAAGCCTTAAAAAAGGAGAGTGAGCTAACATAATTATGATGCCATCCGTGGCCACCTTAATTGACTGCAAAAGCTTAACTAACCACTTCAGAGAAGCTATAGTACAAGTGGTATACGATGCCCTACGTTACAAATTAAAACCCTTAGCCATACAAGTGGCACTTGGAGCACCGAGAGAAGGGCCACCAGAATCCTCCGAAGAGGACCTAGAAGGGGACCTTGGACCACCATTGGTACACCAACGAAGAGATCACCCACCACCAGCGGAACCTAGTCACGCTCGCTCGGCCGAAATAGAGCCGGCTGTCGTCCGAGCAACAGAAGTGGAACCAGCCAACAGTGCCCTTCAAGGACTCAAGATATTAAACCTAGTGATGCCGCAGCATGAGCAACATGAAGACAAAACTAAATACCTGAGACGAATATGGCCAGCGGTGAGGAGTAGCACCAGCTGCAACGAAGCAGCCAAACGCCTGTGGCTAGGAAGAGTTACGGGTGAAGCGGTCGACGACCAAGACTCGCCCAAGCCCACTAAACAGAATGGTAGTCACTGTCGAAGTAGATAAAGAAGAAGAGCTGATCCAACGAAGAAGAGTTGGAGCAAGGCTAAACACTGGCCTCAATATGGCACCAGATAACACACAAAATATCTAGCAGCAGAGTGCTACCAGTGCGAAAAAGAATTATGCAAGATAGACAAAACAATATGAACTTTCTCTGTATGACAGGGTGCATTGTATACCGGGCAGTAGGCAAAAGTGGGGTCCTGGGCATGCGGATCCTCGTCATCGCCGACTGGTTCTAGGGACGTGGAACGTCATCTCACTGGCGGGGAAGGAGCCGGAGCTGGTGCGGGAGGTGGAGCGGTACCAACTAGATATGGTTGGGCTCACCTCCACGCACAGCACCGGGTCTGGAACCAAACTCCTGGAGAGGGGCTGGACCCTCTACTTCTCCGGAGTTGCCCAGGGTGTGAGGCGCCAGGCGGGTGTGGGGATACTCACAAGTCCCCGGCTGAGCGCCGCTGTGTTGGAGTTCTCTCCAGTAAACGAGAGGGTCGCCTCCATGCGACTGCAAGTCGCTGGGGGGAAGGCTCTGACTGTTGTGTGTGCCTACACCAAACAGCAGCTCAGAGTATCCGGCCTTCTTGGAGTCCTTGGGTGACATCCTGGAAAGGGTTCCATCCGGGGGACTTCAACGCACACGTGGGCAATGATGGAGAAACCTGGAGGGGAGTGATTGGGATGAACGGCCTGCCCGATCTGAACCAGAGTGGTGTTTTGTTATTGGACTTCTGTGCTAGTCATGGACTGGCCATAACAAACACCATGTTCGAACATAGGGTGGTCCACAAGTGTACCTGGTACCGGACCACCTTAGGCCAAAGGTCGCTGGGTTACAGAGGAAGTGCTGACACAGTGGTGGTCCCACCATCTGCTCTGTCCTCCCACCCCCACCTCCGCCTCCTCCTCTCTCTGGGCTTTTCAGTCCATCACGTACACTTCAGGTGTGACCTCTGAGACACAGAGGAGACCACAATGTGCACCGTTTAGCAGTGGTGGAAAGCAACTAAGTGCACTTACTCAAGTACCGTACTTACAGTAAGTACAAACTTGAGGTACTTGTACTTTACTTGAGAATTTCTATTTCTATATATATATGCTACTTTATACTTCTACTCCACTACATCTCAGAGGCAAATACTGTACTTTTTACTTGCTACATTTATCAGACAGCTTTAGCTACTTGTTACTTTGCAGATTAAAACTAACAATACAAAATAACCAATAAATACATTATATTATTATATCAATAAGGCTTTATTGTAGCCTGGAAGCCAGAAGAACCTGAGAGCATTTCATTTGCTCTTGCACATCCGTCTGTCTCTTCTCCAATGCTGTAGTGATGAACGAACGTCTGGTGGAAGCCCCTGTCCGTAGGGTCTTTAACTCCCACCTCCGGAAGAACTTCTCGTGCATCCCGGGGGAGGTTGGGGACATGGAACCTGAGTGGGCCATGTTCAGAGCCTCCATTGTAGAGGCTGCAGCTCGGAGCTGTGGTCAAAAGGCTGTCGGTGCCTGTCGTGGCGGCAACCCAAGAACCCGTTGGTGGACACCAGCAGTGAAGGAAGCCGTCAGGCTGAAGAAGGAGGCCTTTCGGGCCTGGTTGGCCCAGGGGTCTCCTGAAACAGCAGACAGGTACCGGGAGGCCAAAAGGACTGCAGCTTCAGCGGTTGCTGAAGCAAAAACCCGGTGTGGATGTGGTGGCTGGTTTAAGCAGCCTCACCTGGCCCAGCTAGAGTCTGGGTTGGCTGAGGCTGCACACCTGTGGTGCATTGGCTCATCAATGCCCACAGGTTAAACCAGCCGTCACCACACACACTCAGGGAGCGCTGGCATGCTAGCAGTGTACCAACTGCTCTGTTTGCCATCACCACAACTCGTCCTTTGGAGGAGCCCTGGAACACCCACTTACAGTATGTGGCGTGTAGTAAGGTCACTGCTACAATGCCTATGCCGGAGGGGTTTAGATACACGTGTGGGAACACTATGATCTCAGACATGGAAACGAGCAGTGAATATGATATTGCGCCTTAGTATATATATTTATAGAAAAACAAACTCGCTTCACGAAGGAGAAACCTACATAGAAACGGCCCGTAATCGCCAGCAGCTGGCCCAACAGCCAATACATTTAAAGCGTAAGAGCCGATAGTTCTTGAAAAACTACACTTGCTCGCCGTGATGACCTAATCTCACCCATATCTCATCCAGAATAGAGAGATTCCTCACACTGACCTAATCAGATATGCACAAAATAAGTGCTCTTCTGCTACTAAGGCACCATGCGGCTCCAGTGGTGAGTAGTAACGAAATGTGCGTAGTGAAATCTATGCGGCCTCTTAGAATTATTTATGAGGCAACCTGGGACATGTTCGGGCCTGTCGTGGGCTGGGACACGCCCTAGGTCTCGTTAGGCGTGGTTGACTCGACACTTTTGGCACTTGCTCCTAACCTGTGTCAAAGGTAAGCTACGTGCTGGATATGTATGCCCATGGGCAGCTTACCTATCCCCACATCCCCTGTGTGAAGATCCAAAACACTACAGAACAAAAACTAGACAAACAAAATCCAACTTAGAAAAATACCCAAAAGTGGTAAACGGCGAAGCTACTAAATGACTCCTCACGTCAAACAAAACAAAAGCCAGAACCAAGCAGCCTCCTAGACAGAAGACAACTGGGGTTTATATAGCAGGCAGGTGGACGTCTGATTGGACCAGGACAGCTGTACTCAATGAAGTTGATGAGGTGATGAATGGGCAATCACCGACGGCACCTGAATGGTTAATTGATAGTGAGGGGAGAAACAGAAGACACAGAAGGGAGGACAAAACAAACACCAAGCACCAGGCCACAGACGACAACTGGGGTTTATATAGCAGGCAGGTGGACATCTGATTGGACCAGGACAGCTGTACTCAATGAAGTTGATGAGGTGATGAATGGGCAATCACCGACGGCACCTGAATGGTTAATTGATAGTGAGGGGAGAAACAGAAGACACAGAAGGGAGGACAAAACATACACCAAGCACCAGGCCTACAGGACACAGACCTGTGTCCATAACACTCTCATACTTCTGCAATAAACCAGACTATTCACCACCAACTGCCTGTGTCCTTTGGAGGAGCCCCTAAGGATTGAATGCCAGACTTTTACTTGTAACGGAGTATTTGTACAGTGTGGTATTACTACTTTTACTGAAGTAAAATATTAAAGAGTACTGGGTCTGGTTTCGATCCCCAATGATGGCCTGTTGGCCTCCTCGAGCAGGATGCCCCTACCTGCTCCTTCATTACCTGAACCTGAATAGACTGTAAGTCGTTTTGGACAAAAGCACCAAATGGATAAATAGTTAAATAGTAAAATAAATAGTAAAATGCTAAAATTTCAGACTAGTTTCAGGAGTTTATAAGTTGTGTTTGTCTTTGAGGATGAGGCGGGAGAAAATGGCCGACCCTTTACATTTAAATAAAAATGGATTTATCTCCTTTTCCCCACAGGACATGGAATCTGCCTGCGTAGACAGAAATCTGTGAGAGAAATAAATAAATAATATGGGGTCAAAAACAGAGCCCAGGGCGTTCTGCAGACAGCACACTGGAGTTTATTACGAAGGCTTAAGGGGCCTTGGTCAAAGAGCATGACTCAGAAATGGGATAAAAATTATCTGTATTCTTTCCATTTTTCAAAATTAAGGCAGTTTTAGACTTTTTTCACACTGCCTGTTCTACATTTACTTTGGCTGTCTTGTGTGCGCTTTTGTTTTAAAGCCACAGTGAGACATCTTGTGGTGGTTTGGTAAAAGTGTGTTGTGGTGTGTGCTTGTGGAGTGTGTGTTGTGGAGTGTGCGTGTTTGGTTTAGCAACCTCCCTGGCCCAGTTAGATTCTGGGGTGGGTGAGTGCTGTTAAACCAGCCCACCAAACACACACACCACACGTGTGCTTGTTGACGAGGTCGTTAATCCAGTCGTATTGGATGTGAATTGTGTTTTTCTCCCAGGCGGCCTGCTGAAGTTCAGTTGTGTGTGTTGCTCTAGTACTCTTCGGCAGTTGGTCCAGGAGGAGGAGGCGGAGGTTGAACCAGCAACAGTCTTTTCGTGTGGTTACCCGAACTCTGTTACCAATGGGAGATAGTTCTAATACCTTGACTCATCCAATCACCTGAGCTCCTCTGACTTCTGCCACGTAACAGAGCATTACGTCGGCCAATAGGCTGCCAGCTTCACAGAACAATTGCTGTGGGTTTTTTCTTTATCTCTCTTCTGGTTTTGTGAAGTCTGTGGTTCCTGCGGTCGGACCTGATGGCCACCATGGAGGACACAGAGGTTTATCTTCAGCGGGTATTTCTCCAGGGACCACTTCCTGAAACACAATATAGTTCACCAAATGAAAGTCGAGGAGGAGGAGGAGGGGGAAGGGCAGCGCAGCGCCAGCCTCAGATATGGTGGGCCGAGGATTAACTCCTGACTACTGTCTGAGAACACCAGAGCAGAACAGAGCAGTCAGTAAGGTTGAGAGAGAGGAGGCTCCAGCATGGCCTCCTGTGTCTCCTACTCTCCCTCCAGACCTTAATCCTCTCTCTGAGCTCTGAGCTCCACTCACTCCGGAGGGAAACAGACGGAAAGACAGGCTGTCAAATTAAAACTCCTGGAAGGCACAGCGCTGCCTTCTCTCTCTCTGAGGAGGGAGGTGGGGCTCCTCTGAGGAGCAGTGGAGATGAGGAGGGCTGGCTCTTGCCCCCCATCAAACTCCAGGGTTCCTGTCAGAGTTGATACGAGTATAATAGATATCTACTCAATATCCAATACATGTCCACTCATAAAGTAAACATCGAGTAAATAAATAACCAAGACATAATTATCATTATTATATCATAATTATCTGTTGAATAACCAAACAAAGTCCAATACATGTCAACTCATAACAACAACAACAAACAACAACACAACAACAACAACAACAACAACAACAATAATAATAATAATAATAATAATAATAATAATGAACATAGCCAATAAATAGCCAATACATATCCAATAAATATCTGTAGCTATCAGGAGGGTGGAGGAGGAGGGGAGTTTCTGTTGTGGAGCATCACTGTGGGGGGGGGGGGTTCTGACGGTGGCTTTCCCAGAACACAAAGAGACGGGTGGCAGCAAAAAACCCCATCACCACCCCGACACACGTCCATGAGGATGAGAGGAGCGGCTGGAGGCGGAGAGAGAGGGGCCAACGCGGAGGAGTGACGTAGCGTTGGAGTGTTGTGTGGAGCGGAACATCCGCACACGGCTTTGTGATCCACCAGCCGGGGCCTGAATCTAAACGCCCCGCGCCAATCTCTGTTTTGTTTCTGCCATCAAATGTCTCCTGATAAACGGCCTGGGATGATGACACGGGTTGAAACCCACACTCTGCTGCATCTGATGTCTCTGAGGCTGCAGAATAACCAGAGATGTGGCGGTAAGCTGCGATAGTAGCAACACACGACTGCTCCGATATTCACTATTTCGTCGTTTATCAGACGCTTTAATCCCAAGTAACAATGAATAATTCAGATACATCCCATTAATGAGCAGGGAGGGGGTTAGGGGGCATCTTGCTTGAAGGTGGCTACAGGTTAGACCCAGACCCAGGTTGAACCCCGACCATTTCAGGTGCTGGGGGTAGAACACCCTCGCCACTAGACTGTCCTGCCCCCTGCCCTTCTGTTGATTGGGTTGTGTTTCCTCCCCTGCTGGCCGGTGTCTCCCAGGTGGTCCGAGGAGCAGTCAGACGTCAGGCACAGAGCGATGACAGATGAACGGCGATGGAGAGGGGAAGCAAGGCACTGCGATCAACCAGACCCCCTGGAGGGATGGGAGGGGGCTGAGGTCCCGGCGACCACTGCTGCTGCTGCTGCTGCTGCTGCTGCTGCTGCACCTAATCTAGTTTGTGACACGAAGAAACTAAACGCCGTCGTTCATCGATCTCCTGCGTCTACAGCAGAGTGGTGGTGGAGGAGGGTGGGGGAGGTGTGGGGGTGTTAATCGTGGTGTTCTGGTGCTGACGGTGTAATCCTAGCCGTGTGTGCGTGATGCTGTTGGAACTGATGGAGTAAAAAACAGGAGAGCCGACAGGCCTCCATATCACTGAGGTTCACCCACCGCTGGACCCCAACAGCCCTAACCCCAGAGCAACCCAAACCCTAACACCACCACCTTACCCCAACACTAGAACACCCCTAACCCTCGAAACCCAACACTAGGACACCCCTAACCCCCCTAACCGTCTAACCTATCACGAGAACACTCCCAACCCCTAACCCTAACACCCCCTATCCCCAACACTTGAACACCCCTAACCCTCTAACCCAGCACCCGCAAACTCCTATCCCCAACACTTAAAGACCACTAACCCAACACTCCCTAACTCCTAACCCCAACACCCCTTAACTCCTAGCAGCCCCTAAACCGGCGTCAAGTTACCGGAAAGTTGGGGTGCAAGTCCAAAGTGAGAAGACACCTCAAAAGTATCCACCCAGTACATGTACTGTATGTTTTGCAAGTGATGGTTGTAGGTAAATGCCCCCGAGTGCAGGCTTAATGAATGGTGAAACTAACCCACCCAGCTAGTATCTTTGCCGGGTGGCTTCATCCAGTTGAGGGTGGTGGGGGGTGGGAGTGGGGGGAGAGCTCATAATGTTGAATTATACTCAACACACTCTCCAGGGAGACACATCCACGGAAATAGTGAAGGATGCCAAGCTCAAAGCTATGAAGAGAGCCAAGGAAGAGACAAGAAGGCGGGAGGCGGAAGAGAGAAAATGTCAAATGACATCGAAACCATCAAGGCCTGGACTGTTAACAAAGTTCTGGGTCGGCTAGATACAGAGGGCAGTGTCCTCCAAAAGAAAGGAGACAGTGAAGGAGACAGATGCTCGTAATAAATAAGAAATAAATCAGCAGGAACAGACATTCCTGCTATCTATGCAGGCCGATGAGAAGGCCCTCCCGATCAATTTAAAGTTCTTGGATTCAGTGGAGAACATCAATGGGTATGTAATTACCCGTTGGTTCGCATCGGGGATCAATAGAGTATACTATCTGGTCTTATTGCTGGTAAATATGATATTCTGTTTAGAGTGGATATTCGTTTTTCAACATTAGGTGGGTAAGAGAATTACTTTTCAAGAAGAAGGCCAAAACAACATATAGAGAGCGTGGAACTCCTTAACTTCACCACAGAGTCTCGGTCCAGGGGAGTTTGAACTCCATCTCTAAATATTTGAAGGCGTAAATTAACGGAATCACTACTCGCTGACAAGAAATGCAACTGGAGAAGTCCTGTAAGTGAATGTATGAGGTGTGGAATTCATACTTTGAGTAACAAACAATATTGCTTGCCTGAAATTTGAGTAGTGCTTGAATAGTGCGACTCTTTCGCCAAAATAGAAAAGTCAAGGAGAGACTTATGGATGTCTTGGCATGTAAAGTGTTGATTAGGGTCAACAAACATGCACATTGTTTTCATAAAATGAAATTAAATTGCTTTTACGTGACCTTCTGTATGAACCGGAGAACCCAGCTAGCTGGTCCAGCTGCGTGACATACCTGGTCCCCTATACCTCTTTTTAATACGTCGGCACAGGACTGGGATAGTGGCCCTGTGGACTAAACATGAGGTCATGTGCTATGACAATGTTGGCTAAAACTATGTCATCAGTGTGGGTTTGGTTGCATCTTCTTCTATCTTCTAGGTTTATATTCAAGATAGACAGATAGATAGATTTTCTTATCTATATTTATCCCCTTGGCGAAATTCAAGGTATCCCGTAGCTCAAGTCAAACAACAACAACAATACAGTTGTCAATACAGTAAATAAAAGGGCAGACAATAGACGTACATTCTATCATGTCAAGTTAAATTAATTATAATAAATAATGAATTGCAAATATGAACTATTCATATTACTTTGGAATGCATCAGGAGTTACCTTGAGACACTTATACATATTGCTTATGTGTTGCAAGCGGAACGTAACCTGGAAGATTGTGCCGCAGCACTTTGACGTTAAATAGGTTTTGTGTGGCTGAGGAGGGAGTGGGTGTGGCAACTCCTCCAATAGGGTGTGGCATTTGGAGGAGACTCTCCAAGGCCACATAGAGGCGGGGGTCATGCAGTCACCACATAGGATGACGGCAGCCAGTTGAACTTAACCTTAACCCCTACTGCCTCTAACCCCTATAGCAGCAGAACCACCAGAACACCCTGAAGCCTCTCAACTCTGTAAACTACATCTGCCAGATGTTTGGCCTCTGCTCTATGGAAATGATGACAAAACAGATAAATCATCATTACTTTCACAGTAATGATGAGATACAGATACAGATATGAAATACATTTTTTGGCAGGATGATAATTTTTTCACTTCTCACTTATTTAGGAAGGTGGCAAAGAAAGATAGGACACCAATCTCAGTTCAATGATGCAATGTAATTAGATCCCATACTAATGACATTAGCACGATTGTAAGAATATAATTGGCATGCTGCATATTTACCAGCATGCCAATTTTTTAGGTTGGGATGTTGATGATCATACTAACTTGAATGAAGTCACAATAACCTCCAACTTCATTTTATTTAAAATCAAATTATAGAAATAGACATTTAAAAAGACGCAAACAACTCAACCAACAAAGGAATCAAATCTTCTCAGGCATCTCCATCTCTCTCAGAGGATGACTCAACAACTTCCTTCCCTGCCAAAATAAAGACTGCATCCCGAGCTAAAAGCTCTCTGTCTGTTGCACTGCGTATAAACTGCCTCATTGCAAAGTGAATTAGACGAGTCATCCACAAATCTCCCAGCGTTCACCACTCTCTCTGTCTTTCATTGTTGCTCCCTAATGGCCTCTGCCCGGTTTTGCCGCCTCTGTAAACTCACTGCGGTGTTTTCTCTTCCCATTGATCATTTAAATAAAAAGTCCTCGCCATCATAATGTCAGTTGGTCGCTGGAGAATGAAATAATGTCTTGATTTTGCTGGTGATTTAGAAACTCAGCAGCAAACGGCAAGACAGCATAATTCAGTGTTTTCACATCAATTAAAAAAAAGCATAGGACCGGGCAAAATCCATATAAAAAAAAAAAAAGAAATACAATAAAATTCCCACTTTCAGTTTGTCACAAATGATGAATGGGCTTCATGGATCTGAATAAAAAAGTAATGAATCTAATGAGGAAAAAAAGACGTTCACTCTACTATCTACAGTGTCAGTAAATAAAACGCCAGCACTGAGTCCATATTGGATGTCCAGTGATGTGTGGAGGATGAGGCGGGACAGATCAGAACACTCAATAATGTTCTCTCTCTCTCTCTCTATAGGAGATGGGGCATTGTGATTGGTTGTGCGTTCACTGTAACTTTGAGCCAGCCAATCAGAGTTGAAGTGGTCACATCTGGCTGCTGAGTCTGCTACTCTAAACCAATAGAAAGATGGGATGCTATGGCAACAGATTAGATGACTCTACTTAACTTTAGGATGGTACACAGCAGGGCATTGAACCCCAGGATTGGAAGGTGACTACTCCAACCTGTCACTCCCTCACACTAAGCTGGAAGAAAACTGGTATCATAACACACTCAAGGTCACCTTGAAAACAAACCAGTGTCCCACGAGGGCTGTCCGATCCGACAGAGGACCAATCTGCTTCCTCCATGCAGCATTGCTGTGGTTTTATTATATATTAGGAAGATGGTGATGGGAGTGGGGGGGGGGGGGGGGGGTTTGGTAAGAGTCTCTCTGATTGGTTGAGAGAACTGGTGGTTCCAGCCCACCAGATGGCTCCTTTTCCCTGACTGGTTTGAGGTTTGAGTTTCTACAAGGGTTAAAAATGTGTCTGCGTTAGTTCTTATCTGGATGTGGAGCCTGTGAGGCCTTTTAGACATGTCACTGATAAAGGGCTTTGTAAACTTGGTTTTACATTGGGTTGGACAAATGTAAAAGGGTTCGATCCATTCTGGTGTGTGGGGGGGAACAGAACACCAACTGATGGAATATTGACGTTGATGTTATCAATGGCATTCAGTCTTCTAGGAACGCTCAGTCGCTGGCATTTATTAAACGTCTCGGCTCTCGACTCAGACGAGACTTGACTTTCATTCCTTCTAAATGAAAGCCCCGTGGCTCAATGAACACCAAGCTGTGTGGAGTCACTCCCATCTTTTCTAAACCTGTCTAAAGACACTCATATATTTCACCATTCATACATTAATGGAACTCGCAGGCGTTCTGGGATCAATACGGTGAAGTAGCTCAAGCCACAGTTTAAACAGCAGACTCCTTCATGTCGGGGGAGACCAACCACTAACCGCCAACCACCAGGGAGTTGAAGATGAGCAGGAAGAGGAGGATGATGAAGATGAGGATAAGGAGGGAGAGGAGTAGGTGGATGAAGACTAGGATGATGACGATGAAGATGAGGAGAGCCGTGAACGATGGTGCAGGCCCTGGAGATCATTGATGTTTGCATCAGTCCAAGGAAGCTTTTACTTTGAAATGAACGGCGACTCAAAAGACTTTCACAGGGAAATTTTAAAAGGCAAAATCCAAAGACTCCAGAGATTGCTTGTGTGAATCCCTCACTGACACATCACCAGGTTTTCACATTATAACTCCATCTTTTATACATGAGGAGGTGCTCAACATGCTGTCTGTCTCTTGTGAGACGGCTTCTGTTCTGAGGCTCTGTCCTGGCGCTGGTCCACACGGATGATTTTAACATCCAGCCAAGTTAAGTTAAGGAACAACATTCTGCTTCTGGAACCGGTCAGGGAACACGTCGAGTTGAGGACGTTTTAATGTGGAATGTAAATCATATCAGAAACACCAAACCATGAGGAGAACTCATGGTTGGGTGTTCTCTCTCTATTTCAAGGGGAAATCGAGAGAAATGAAGACGTCAATTCTTCCATGAACTGAATATGAACTCACTGTTTAATGTTTAATTCATAGATTCCAATGAATTCCAATCAGTCTCAAGAATGTATGAATTTCCATCCAACGTTCCATAATAGTCTGGCCAGGAGGGTGCCTCCCATCACACCACAATGCATGCTGGGAGATGTGGTTTCTTTACAGAACTCACATCCTCTGATTTTAATATTGTGAGACGTGGAGAATGGATCCTTTGATGTGCTTCCAGAAAGGAGGACTTCTGACAGCAAAGTTAAACTCTCTCGGGCATGTGTGTGTGTGTGTGTGTGTGTGTGTGTGTGCGTGTGTGTGTGTGTGTGTGTGTGTGTGTGTGTGTGTCTGTGTGCCTGTGTGTGTGTGTAGTGCAGTATTAATCACATCTAGAGCTAAACCACAACACTGTCTCGCCGATGAAGGAGCTCTGCTGTGATTGGTCCATTTGACTCGCTGGGAGATCACAAGACTCTCTACTGTCAGGCAGATAGTTCAATGACTTCTATATAATGACTCCATATGTGCTGCAGCATACCAACTCCTAGCAGAAGTAATGAACACACAGCATGCTAGCTGCACCATGCTAGTTCCTAGCCGCATACTAATTCCCAGCAGCATGCATGGTGAATGATTCATGAGCACAGCATATTCCCCTCCGCTCAGACCCCGACCAATTAACCTCCCTGTCACAAGTTGAACTCTATAACACACTCTCTTATTGGTTGGTTTGTACTGTAATATTGTGAGCGTTTGAGGTCAGGAGAAAGGCCGTATTAACAAGTATTGCAATTATGTGCTGGTATGTTATTTATTTATTTCCCAGTGACCGATGAGGACCTGTCCTGAGATGGACAGACAGGTACAGAGATGGACAGACAGGTCCTGAGTTGGACAGACAGATTAGATGAACAGGCAGGTCCTGCGACGGACAGACAGACGAGATGGACAGGCAGGTCGCATGCTGCCCAGGGGAAGCTGCTGGCTGCATCTGAGATCCATCTTATGTTTGTTCCACACCTCTCCATCTCTGTCAGCACCTCTCTTCCCAGAAGGCCTTGCAGGATGCAAGCATGGAAGGCATGGGAAGCCCATGGGATTAAACTTCTCCCAATGGAGGGTGAGAGAGGGAGAGAGAGAGAGCGAGAGAGAGCGAGAGAGAGAGAGAGAGAGAGAGAGAGAGAGAGAGAGAGAGAGAGATACTGGTTCTGATTCTTCTCTGCTTTACTCTCAGCAGGACTCATTTTAATAAGGGCAGCTCCTCACTCTTCAATATGTAGACCAGAGGCGGCTCCTCCTCCTCCTTCTCCTCCTCCTCCTCCTCCCCCTCCTCCTCCACCTGTGATGTGGAGCTCGCTTCAGAAATCATAAGAAACAGCAGGGGGCTGGGGGGGAAAGCAGGGGGTAATCGCTGTTACACCTGTCAATCAAACCCCACCATTTGATTGACACGTTCTTGGGGGTTCCTCCAGTTGCCGTGGTGCCGGTGGTGGTCCAGAACACGCGGTGGGTTTTTAGTCAACGATCGGAGAGGGACTTTACTTCTTACTCCTGGTGTCACGACATCATCCATCACTCTATCAACCATCACTCTCTCATTCCATCACTCTCTCACTCCATCACGCTTTCATCCACCACTCTCTCACTCTATCATCCATCACTCTCACTCCATTATCCATCACTCTCTCACTCAATTAACACTTCTGTGTCCAGAGGACAGCGCTGCGTCCCGCTTTCTCCTCAACTTCATGGACCACATGGCAGCCTACCGCGACTGGTGGGTGACCAGTGCTCTCAACGACGAGGTGCCCGCGGCTCACTCCCTCACGGGGTTCGCCACCGCCTACGACTTCATCTACTCCTACCTGGACAAGCGTCGACGGGAGACGTACCTCCAGAAAATCCGCTTGGAGACAGAGGAGCTGTACGAGCTGTCCAAGCACTGGGGCTGGGGGAAGCAGTACCTGCAGAACCACCAGACCTCCAAGATCTTAGCCATCCTGACCCACGCCGTGGTGGTGGAGACCCAGCGAGACCCGGTGTCCATGATCTGGAAGACCCCCGACTCGCTGCTGACCTCCATGAGCACCTTGTTCCACAACTTCAACATCCACTTCAAGTACGTTCCCCTTCAGGTTTATGGCGCGCTACAACAGGGCCAGATGTTTGACTCTGGCTTCACGGTGAACGTGATCGCGGGGCTGGTTCTCTGCTTGGTGGTAGGCTTGCTGTTTGCTGTGCACAGGAAGTGGGGAGGGGTAGGAAGGGGTCCGATGGGCTCCAGAGTTCAGGACCTTACAGGGGCTCCTCTTCCGGTCCCAGACCAGCCCGGTTCTGCTGCTGGCCCACACAGCCTCCGTGCTGAGGGTGGGCAAGAGCCTCCCGGCGGACTCCTTCCTCCAGGTGAGGTTCGAGGACACGGTGGTCTTACCCCAGGAGACGGCCGGGAGGATCCACAGGTTCCTGGGGGTCCCCCTTGTCTCCCGCCTCCCTTAACCAGCTGCTGGTGTCCACCTCCACCAACCTGTTTTCCCTCCAGTATGAGGGGGACGTGTCTCCCGCCACCATCCACGTCTGGAGGCAGAAGATGCCGGGGGAGGACGTGCGGGTGATAGAGGACACATGTGGGGGGCTGATGAGGAGGCTGGGCTACACGCTGCAGGTCAGCTGACCAGCCAGCAGGCCTCTGATTGGACACTGGGGGGATTTGTTTACAGCGGCTGCCATGGTATCTCTTGTCGTCTGTAGTTGCGTTTTGCACTAAATCCTAGCCAGAGTTTTTACAGATGAAAGAGTCCTGTTTATTGAGGCTCTGTGTGCAGCGAGGCCCCTGACCGGCTGACTGAAAGGCTGTTTGATGTCTGCTGTGGTGCGGCTGGTCCTGTTAGCAGCTGTGTTCAGCATCTGCTGAGTGGGGATGCGGTTCCTAGCCTGTGTGGCCTTCAGTGACTCTCTGCTTCTTTCTGATGACACCGACGTGTTGTGTGGCTCTGTGGTGGGGTGGTGAGACAACGTGGAGAGGAGAGAATAAATTCTTACTTTAATTACAAGAAGTGGTTGTTGTTTCTTCACATCAAGGTTCACATCAACACTGTTTGGACTCATTGTGCACCCCTAAAGCAGCTATTTAACTAGATATGTTGTGTTGTTACAAATGGTACGCCTTTGCTGTCACGTGAAGTTCATGTGCAGTTCAGCAGCTAAAGATATCACACAGCAGTACACAGTCCACTTCACTGTCAGCACCGTGTGACACACGTCACCATGGAAACCCTCTCCTGGAGCAGCCGTCTCCACACCCGACAACATGCTGCTGCACATGGCTGCTGCTGCGCCGGTGTCACTGGACAACATCCCATAATAGAAGCCATCAGAGAACCGTGACGACGGGTGAGATCCCATAACAGAAGAAGATGGCTTCTTCTGTTATGGGATCTCACCTGTCGGTATGATGTAGCTGTAACGCTCGGCACATGAGACGGATCAGAGCCAAGATGGCAGTTAGTCACACTTAGTCACCAGTTGGGCAGCTCTCTTAACTCCACGCCGCTTTACCACTCGTCTGAGCCTTCAAAGTGTGGCTGTATACTACAAACATGTACCCATACATTGTACACATATACACAGTGTATACCAGTATTAATTAATATGTAATACTTTTCAGCAGCTCCATAAGTAGTAGAAACATGTCAAGTCAATAGAGCTATAAGTTAGTTGAGGGTTTTTACTTCTGATCTAAAGACCTTTTCACTGTTGAGACTCTGATGTCTGAGAGGAATAACAATTGAAAAAGTCAGAGAAAAGATCTAAATGAAGATAGAGCACCGGGGGACGGGACTCCTTTGATGCTCGATCATAACCAACATCCCATAATTATTTAATGAGCTATCCTTCAGGATGAATGACACTCACTGAAGATCTGCTAGCATTGTAGCGTGGGTGAGGGTTAGGCTAGCTTCAGCAAGCTACTACCCAGTGCCAGTAAGGATTTCAAAAAGCTTGTCAGGAATTGCATAACCCTAGCATGTCATTGGTTGGTAATTGGTAATAGGAGGGACGGCATGCCAACCAAGTCCTTACCCAGTCCCGTTAGCCACTACATATAGCAGGTGAGCTAGCATCGCTACAGCCCAGCTAGCGGTCCCGGCTGCCTCTGCATCACTGTCTCCACGGCGACGCTCCTTGGCGACGGGCCCGTGTCTCCTCCTCCGCTCATTAATGAACCTTTAGCGGCGTCCCCATCACTCAGAGAGAAGCCTGCTATCCCAGCCCACAGAGCAACTGTTGCAGCCACCCTGCTGTCTGGGCCCAGTGTTGACCTTGAAGAGACCCCCCAGGACCCCCTCACTCTGGTGAGGCCTGCTGATGAGGTGCAGAACAGATGGTGGTGGTGATGATGATGATGATGGTGTGTCTCGCTCACACTTTGTCATTTGCACCTCAGAAAACAGACACCATACAGTGCCTTGGATCCCACTGAACACATTACCAAGCAGTGACAGAGCTGTACTTAATGAAGAAAGACAAGGAGGAGGAGGAGGAAGGGGGGTCTCTTCCCAACAGGAGTTGGGAGGAGATTTGACATGTTGTTAAGGAGAGGAAAGTTGTTTCTATCCAGAAAAGTAGCCTTCATTTGGACACGTGTCGTTAAGGAGCAGGGAGGGGGTAGGGAGTTAGTAGTTTGTGGACGTTAAGGAAATTGATATGATGATCATTGTCATGTCAAGAAGTTTGAAAAAAATGTTTAATTACAAACCATGTATGGTTAAATAAACTAGATGTCTCCAAATGTCTTCCTCAGTGATCTGGACAGAATTACAGCCTGAGAGTCCAGATACATTTTTGCTATAATTTGTGTAGTTCGTGTTCTTCTCATGAGAGCAGAAGTCTGTTTTGGAACCATGATGCTTTCTGATTGAAGAGGATATTAACTTTATGATGTGTTCTTTCACACTTGACTTTGGGCACCTTGTCAACTGAAGGTGAGTGCTTATAATGTGAAGGCCTATATAGGTGAGGTATATACGGCCAAACTTGTCAAGTGAACTGGACTCACTGGAGAGTTGTGCCCTTGTTCTGTTTAACTTGTGAAGCTTCCAGAAGAGTCTCTCCTCCCGACTACAGGGAATTAAAGCCTTTATAGTGAAACTGTCCTTGTTCTTCTTGTTCCAAAGCGTTGAGTCTGAAGTCTAACCACAGTTTCCAGCAGTAATAAACACACATCAGGGTGGGAGCCGCTCTGCTACAAAGGAGGGAGAGAGAAGTCAAGGAACCCAAATGATGCCAGCTGCTGTCTCACTGCTGGAAAACACTTGGTGGGGTCATGACGACAGACAGACAGACAGACAGATAAAGAGAGTGACAGACAGATAAAGAGAGTGACAGACAGATCGAGAGGGAGGCAAACAGACAGACAGACTGACAGATAGAGAGGGACACAGACAGCTGACAGACAGACAAACGGACACCTTTTGATGGCTTCTCTTCAGTAAAAGAGAAAACTTGTTTCTGGTATCACAGTGGAACCGGTGGCATGGTTAAGTTTAATTTATTATTTATCTACAATTTCCAGATCCAAATCTCCAAGTTAAAGCCCCGGCCTCTAATAATCAATACAAAATGACCAGGTATTTCAACTTAGCCTAACCAAACAATTAAAACAAATACTGTATATGTTTATCAAAATAATTTAATAATTGTCTAATTAATCGAATTGGACAGGCTGCAGTGAGACAGACCTTCGCTCTCCCCCCCTCCATCTTTATCTCTGCTCCTCTCTCCCCCCTCCCTCTCTCCTCCTCCCTCCCTCCCTCCTCTCCCCCGGCAGTAAGAGCCAGATGGTCAGATTCTGCATCATATGCTTGATCTCCATGGAGACCATCATTATAGAGCCACAAATAAACACAATAAATAAAAAAACACAACATCATAATAGAATAGAATAGAATAGAATAGAATACTACTGGCTGACCAATAGTTTATGGTTAAGTTTAGTTATTAGGTTAGAGATGGTTATGTTTATGTATTAAGGTAGAGATGGTCATGGTTTGGTTAAGGTTCAGATGAGGTTGGTTATGGTCAGTGTAAGGATCGCGTGGGGGAAGCAATGCATCATGGATAGAGCCGTACATCTAGTCCAGCCCAGGGTGAACACCAGGACTAATATAGGCTACTGGCGAGATTGTTCTCCAGGTTTAAAACAGATTGGAAACCGTGAAAGAAAATAATGCTATAATAATGTTATTTCTTCTGTGTTTTGTCTGTCTTGAGAGAAGTAGGCCTCAGTGATGGTTTGATGGACGCTGGTATTAAATGAAACACGCAGCCGGAGGAATACGACCGTTATCTAGTGTTGTTGCCTCTGAAGGTTCTGTGGGAAAACCCATAAATAAATGTGCAGGACACAGAGCAGAGCTGGGGTGCAGAGCACCTGCAGGACGCTAGGCTAGCTCACGTGTCCTGGAGACTCCTGTATTACCGGTTCAATTACAAGCATCCTTTAACTCAAGAAAGAATAAAGAAAGAAAGAAGATGCTATCAAGCTAGAACTCTTTCTGCAGTCACAGCAAAGTCATCGCCGTCTCTGTGGTTTTAAATAATTCATTGTTCTCCCCAAACCTCCGCTCCTCCTCCTCCTCCTCCTCAGTCCCAGCGGTGGAGACCTGATATCTGTTAGCTGTCCTGGACCCCCCCACCACCTCCTCCTCCCCACATATCCTCCACCTCGCACCCCCACCTCACTCCATCTGCCTCAATCCCATCGCCACCACCTCCAACTCATACACCCCCACCTCCACCTCCTCCCTCACTCCCCCAGAGCCACTGATTGCCATCAAGCGAGAGCACTAGAGATGGGGAGAGAGAAAGTGTGAGCGCAAGTTAGAAAGAAAGACAGAACTAGTTTTTATACTCCGGAGTTTCCACCTCATCAACCTCAGCTAAAATTATCTCACATTTGGCGGCACGAGGTCAGGAAGATGCTTGACCGAGCAAGAAAATCCTCCCTCTCCCCTGTGACATTAAACCTGCTCTGTGTCTCCATTTCATTACAGCCCACACTTATTTAAAGGACCGTCACGCTTTTCAGAGATTTCTTTCCCCCTGCAGAGAACTGTGTTGATGTTGCAGACTGCGTTCTTTTTTTTTCACGACACACGCTTACATTAAAAAATAGCTGAGCATGACAGTTCCCCTTTAACGTTAGGAGTGTTTAAAGCATAAAACTCATCCGCATGACTCGCTCTCTTCCTTTTATCCTTTTTTAAATCGGTTTTGTCCGGAGAAGCGCGGCAGAACCAAAACATTGATGCAAGCTTTGTCGTAAAAATGCAGAGGAAGTCAAAGGCATTTAATCACAGTATTCACACCAATGGTGTCCCAACGGGCTTCACAGATCCACATTAAAGGATGCCAACCCTACGCCCTCCATCCTGAATGGAATTCTTCACATCCTTGTGAATGTACTTTGCATGCTACTGGAGGATTCCACTAGAGGGCGCACCAGAGAACTCACACCTATAGAACTTCCGGATATGCATGATGTAAACACTCAAGGTGCTCACCATCTTGTTAATTCTGAGATCACGGCAGAAAAAGCAAAAGCTGCCGCATTGTTGATGGAATGTAAGCTTGTCTTCAAAACGTTTTCAAAACGCCATTTTTGTCGCAGCTCCATTTTTGCCTCTGACCTTGTCACATACCCATACTGCCCCCTACCATTCACGTGTGTATTGCATCTTGCGATGTCCACAGCCAACACTCCAAATGGAAGCAGGATACGCGAGGCAGCCATCATGCAAGTTAGTTACATCATCCAACAAGCAGGTATCTCCGGCCTTAAGGACTAGAAGAAGAAACTCCCAAACCCAGAGGGAAGAAACCTTGAGAAGGAACCCAGACGAGGGATCCCTCCTTCCATGGTTGTTCAGGAGGGTGATTGGTGGTGAACAGAACTCTACCTTATAAAGCACCAATAAGCTTGAAGGGATGAAGGGAAGGTTTTACTATCGTCATACATCATGTTGAACAGCAGTGACAGCAGCAGTGTAAAGGTTACATAGAGCAGCTTGAAGTGTGGATTGATGGTCAGATCGATGGCTGCCAGGCAGCTGTTTCCAGGCTTTACAAGCTCTGCTTTTCAAAGACCTTCAGACTGTGGCTTGGGAGGAAACCATTGCAGCTCGGTAGCAGCTACGCTACGGTTAGCCTCAACCACTAATGCTACACGACCTTTAAATCACCATGGGAGGTGTGAGAGAACGAGGGAGAGAGAGAGAGAGAGAGAGAGAGAGAGAGAGTGAGAGAGATGCTAAATTACAAACCTGGTGAACATAAAGTACATGTGTCTGCAGAGGAGCCAATTAGAGCTTATCAAGCCTCAACCAAGTGTGTCTTCATTCCTAGAGAGTCACCGTAGCGTTGTAAATGGACAGGCTAACAACTCTAGGGGGTGCACCCGAGGAAAAATGTAATGGTGGTCTAATGGTGTAATAATTTCAACCCAAATTTTAAGTGGGATTTTTCACAAAATAAAAACATGAATTATAAAAATTCCCTTTGTAAGATTTAAAATTAAAATTAAAAACATACAATTAATTAATAAATGTACCCGAAATGCACTTAAGCTCCTGCCGCCAGATTGTCTTTTACGTACACGTTCAGATTAATGGTGTTCTAATTTCCGGAACCGCTATGTATGGTAAATTAAATGTGATGCAATCTGCCTCTGAGCCTGTGTGTGTGTCCTCGCCGTCCTTATTGCTCTTTAAAAGTGACGCCTTGTGGAACTGACATTTATTGAGAGTTTGTTGCAGCGCACTGTTGAGATCTCTTGATGATTGAGTTACGTGTGTTCTGATCTACCGTCTTCTACCGTCAGGCAGGCGACGCCGCAGTATCAAGTGCCACACGAGCAGACTCAGAGACAGCTTCCACAGTCAGGCCATCAGGCTGCTGAACAAGTGCTGATCCCTGCCCCTCATCGGCATCAGTGATAGGTGCTAAGTGCTGGTGCTAAGTGTTACTGCTAGTGCTAGTGCTAGTGCTACTGCTACTGCTAGTGCTAGTCCTGGTGCTAAGTGCTAGTGTTACTGCTGGTGCTAGTGCTGGTAGTAGTGCTAAGTGTTGGTGCTAGTGCTAGTGCTGGTAGTAGTGCTAAGTGTTGGTGCTAGTGCTAGTGCTAGTGTTACTGCTAGTGCTAGTGTTACTGCTAGTGCTAGTGCTAGTGTTACTGCTAGTGCTAGTGCTAAAGTGCTAGGTGGCGTAGTAGCTAAGTGCTAGTGCTATACTGCTAGTGCTAGTGTTACTGCTGGTGCTAGTGCTAGTACTGCTAGTGCTAGTGTAGTACTGCTAGTGCTTAGTGTTACTGCTAGTGCTAGTGCTAGTGTGGTTTAGTGCTAGTGTTGAGTGGGCTAGTGTTACTGTGGTGTGCTAGTGCTAGTGTTACTGCTGGTCCTAGTGCTGTGTAGTGTTATGCTAGTGGCTAGTGTTACTGCTGGTGCTAGTGCTAGTGTAGTGCTAGTGTACTGCTTAGTGCTAGTGCTAGTGCTAGTGTTACTGCTAGTGCTAGTGCTGGTCTGCTAGTGCTAGTTTACTGCTGGTGCTAGTGTTGTTACTGCTGTGCTCAGTGCTAGTGTTATTATTGCTAGTGCTAGTGTTACTGCTGTGCTAGTGTTACTGCTAGTGCTAGTGTACTAGTGTTACTCTAGTGCTAGTGTATACTAGTGTTACTGCTAGTGTTACTTCTAGTGCTAGTGCTAGTGTTACTGCTAGTGTTACTTCTAGTGCTAGTGCTACTGCTTAGGCTAGTGCTAGTGTTACTGCTAGTGCTAGTGCTGTAGTGCTAGTGCTAGTGTTACTGCTGGTGCTAGTGCTAGTGTTACTGCTAGGGCTAGTCGGGTGCTAATTGCTGGTGCTAGTGTTGTTCTAGTGTGTTCTGGTGTGACTGTCTGAGGAAGTATTCTGTGACATTCTGTGAATGTCAAAATATAACAATGTATATTTTATTACATTGATTTATATTTGTATTGCTCCCTTGATATTTTTTGTATACTGTATATCTTATTTTATTTTATACTGATTTTTTTTTACTTTTGTAATATTTATTTGCTTTGAAATTTCTATTCTATTTCTATTTCTATTTGTATTCTTTTATAACTGCTGTCGGCTGTCGGCGTTTTGCACATAAGATTTTCACTTACTGCTTATACTTGTGTAAACTGTGAAGTGACAATAAAATACTTGAAACTTGAAACTTGAAACTTGATCATGTGTTCATGATTAAAGATGATTATTTAGTTACGTGTGTTCTGATCATGTGTTCATGATTAAAGATGATGCATTTAATGCGACTATAAATAGGCTCTGTTGCGTTATTTTTTTTTTTTTGGAAGGTGTGGGGGATTGGGGGTGCGTGAACCCGGTCGGGATGTAGAAGGGGGTGCGTGGCCTACAAAGTTTGGGAACCGCTGCTTTAGAATAATGACTGTTTTCTATCTGATGTATTTCTTCCCCTAGTGGCTATTTGATGGAGTGCATTAGTATTTTGTTAACTCCCGGCTTTTGCTTAATTGGTTGTCTTGGTCATGTGACTCAGCAGGTCATAGTTCAGAGGCTCAGATTAGGAAATGTTTCGTGCGGTCAGCCTGCAGCTCTAGACACCTTATTTTTTCCCTTCTTTGTTTTTGTGCCTTTGAAAGCTTCACTTGTATGAAGCTTCACTTCAGTTGTATTCATCTTCAGTTAAGTGTAACACAATACATTTTCATATTTTGTTTATTTAAATTTAAACACTGCCAATGTTGCCAATGTAAGCCAATACCATTTCAATTCATGTTTGAAGCTGGTGAACTCTGTGCATTATTCATTGCAGTTTGTGGACAGCTATTTACATATAATTTGGATGATTTTGTGTCAATATTGTTTAGATAGTATCCAGTAATTGCTGTTATTTCTATATCATTTCAGTTTTACAAAAAAGTTCCTTCATGAGAATGACAACAGTAAAGAGCGTCCAACTTTACTCCAGCCTCTTGACTTTTCTTGGAACGTGTTTGCTATCTGTCAATTTGTGTACAGACACACACATTGAGGACAGAATAGGAACCGTGTGTTCAAAACTCACTCGCTCTGTCTCCCTTTGTCTTTTTTCTCCCCCCTCTCCTGTCTCTTAATCACGTTTTGTCCCTCGTTGTGTGTGGGCTGAGCTTGTGTTCATTGAGCGGTTCAAACGACTTAAGAACTGAATGTGACATTGGACCTCTTGAGTTAGCCTCTCCAACGACCTCTAAGAGGCTTGTTGTTTATCTAGACGCCAGCGATGTCAGATAACATGGTCCTCCTAAAATGTCGTGTTAATATTTTGTTCAAGCACCAATAGTCATTCTCACAATATTGTTGCAATATAAAGGTAGATATGTCATTTAACCAGTGGTCAACGGCCAACTGTCCCCATATTATATATTTAAAAAATATTCGTATTTGAATTTGTCCATATCTCCCAGCACTAATTGCTGATATACTTGAAACTGAAATATTTAACATTTTCATATTGTAGACTAGGCCTGTATTTATTTATTTTTTTACCTTCATTGTGATATCGAAATTCCTCGGAAAAGGCACTTTGAAGTCCCAAAAAGAATGCGATTTGAGTTCCGAGAAGAAGGTTCACAAATTGCTTGGCAGAGACTGGCAAAAACATATTTGTTTATTAGTTTATTTGGCAGGGACAGAGTTTGCTAAAAGCCAATTTGCATATATAGTCCCTGGGCAGGAAACAGAATAAGATCTCCGTTAAGAACATTAAAATAGTCAGTCATATAAAAAACACAATTAACACTGCAAAATAAAAATCCTGTAAAAACATATTGTACACATTCACTATCCAACAACAATAACAACATTTCTCAGCATTTGGACACCACAACAACAGTGTTTATGCGTGATGGGTACATGTTTGGGAGTGGATTGGTTTGTGGATTTTAGCCATGATTTCATTTGGAATTTAAAATCAGTAAAGCTGCAGCACTCTCTGATATAAGTTGGTACTGAGCTCCAGACGTGTGTTGCTCTGACAGAGAAGGCTGATCTGCCAAACTCGGTTGATGATCTATGCGGAATCACAGTCACCTCTATTGGACGCCATAGTTGTCCTGAGCGTAGTCTTATAAACTCTTTCAATGGGGCCAGATCATTGATGACTTTATATACTAAACAGGCATCAGCAAGACACACAAACCTGTCAAAGGTCAGGAGATTATACTGCTGTATAATGTTACAATGATGGTAACTTGACAGCTTTTTGCCCAATGCCTTCAGCGTTTGTAAAGTATTTGCAGTGGATTTCACTTATTTTTTCAACAGTGACAAAATGGCATAGATTACTATATTGAAGGCCATATAAGACATATTACCACATTCAAAGGGGCAGCCCTACCCCTTTAATATTTCACGATAAGAAAGTACACCCAAGGCGAAAAATGAAACGGTCATTAGTAGAATCCAATACTTTATGTGACTGGTCGTCTGGAAAAGTGTTGAACTACCCAAGAGTTTAAATCATTATATTTATCCAGTAGAGAGATGGGTAACAACACATAAAGGACTATGCTGATAACCATGACAAAGTAATGCCAATGTTTAGTTACAAATGTTGAACATCGTCTTAACCTTTTTTCAGCTCACTCCCATCTACTCGTGTGTATTCAAACCTCAGGTCAATTCACATATTTTTAAGCCTTATTTCAGATTTACATCGCTCTCTCTCATAAGCAGAAGTAATTCTGTTTCTTTAACCATGTCAGCTACCTCTGTTTTAACCACATGGTCATCCTCCAAATCCTGTCATTAGAAGAGAGGCCAGACAGACTGTAGCTACTACACCCAGACAAACCAGCTACGCCCAGAAAGACCAGCTATACCTATAGATAGACCTGCTATGCCCAGACAGACCAGAACATCCAAAAAGACCAGCTATACCTATAGATAGACCTGCTATGCCCAGACAAACCAGATACACCCAGACAGACCAGCTATGTACAGAAAGACCAGCTACAACCATGGACAGACCAGCTACACTCAGATAGACCAGCTACACCCAAAGACAGACCCGCTATACCGCTAGACCAGCTACACCCAAGACAAACCAGTTCCACCGAAAGACAGACCAGCTTCACCCAAAGACGGACTCAGACGGTCCACAAGTTGATGATGCGTTCATAAATGTTAATGTGTTTAATGACCTCCATGTTCAGATTGTCTCGCGCTAATGATGAGTATCAAGAGTTTCCTTATTGAAATTACATCTTGCTGTGTTTTAAGGTCATTCATAATCACGTGACAAAGACAGAGTTCTGAGTGTCAATGTCTCACTCAAAGTCTTTTAACTCAGAGATCCCACCGGAATGCGGTAGAAGACCTGTCATTACAGGGAGGCTTTTACTTTTTACACTGAACCACAGAACGCCAGCCCCAGTTGTGATTTTAGATGAGGTGTAACATAACAGCGTTGGTGTCTCGCGTAACGTATAACATATGCGTCAGGCAGTGAAACAATAACAATGTCACCGCCTGCCTATAATTATCATGGAGCCCGGTCCATGGAACATTTCAATCAGGCGTTTATGTAGACGAACGCAAGCTGTAATTTAAAAAAACGATCAGGGATTATTATTATGGGCTGCAGAATGTGAATGAAGGGACGTATCAGCAGGGCTGTCAAAACACACGGGAGTTCACCGCTGCCTGGCTCATTAACAATGTAGATTAATGTCCGTGAGCAGGACAATAAGGCAGTTTAATCACATTCTGTCTCTGTGGGGACACCCGGAGGAGATTTAGAGGGAAACCAAGAGACAGAAGTAGACTAAATAAATAAGCAGAATTATATTGCAACCTCTGTAGGGCTCAAACAGTTGAGCACAATTTGATTCGGCAGTTCGATTATTCAATGATTTGTGGATTTATGTTTCCAGTTTTACACGATACCATTAACATTGACCGGATAACAGAAGCGAGTTGAAGTGACAGGCGCGCTAAATCGTTCCTCACTTTGTTCCCTGGTAGCGGCTAGCAACACTTTGTGTCCCCTTTTCAGAAAGTGTTAGCTACCAGAGATCTGAAGGCCCACTCATGGGTCTAGCGGTGTTAACCCCTGCACCTTGACCTCTGGGATCCACTTTGCGTCAGCGTTTCAGTTCTCAGTTCACAGATCCACCGCAGATCACCCCGTGTAGTTCCCCCGTTTAAGAGCAGAACAGATCAATCGAGTATAGTTCTCTTGTGTTTATTCCATGACATTATTGTGTTGCATACACTCACGTCAATCAATTGCGTAGAAAAACAAGACTGATTTAACTGAACATACACAGCTCCTCCAGATCTTCTTACAATAATGGTCCGGATACTTCTTTCACCATTGCGGCATTTGCCTCAAAAGTTTTTTCTCTCATATCTTACATGAAATATGTCCCCTTGTGAAGTATGAGTTCTCTTGTAATCATAGCCTTTCCCATGATTAATATGGAATGGCATTGCTGTATCTTAAACCTCTGTCATATTTTATGCGGTCATTATAATGCACATAAAAACAAATGGCCGTGATAGTTTGACTGAAATAATTAACGATTTGACGAGTTGACTTTTAGGGTACAGCCTTAAACTGTTTTGAATTTTAATTTTAATGACGTCTTCACGAAGAGACTTACAACTGAGGCTGAGAACCATCTCAGCATATCATCAAAATTGGAGTAACTAGAAAAATTATAGATTCCGCTCAGGCAAGTTCCTGGAAATAAGAACTGGACAGAGTGTGTGGACACAAGGTTAGTAGCATTCAGGATTTATTTAATGGCCGTTGAGTGTCTAATAATTACCTCTAAGAGCCACAGAGTGAGTACATCTCAACAACGAGCTAACCTTAAAAACAACACAAGTGTGCTCCTGAGATGTTCCCAGGAGAGGTGTGTCTTCAGATGTTTTTTAGAGGAATACACCGGCCGACCGAGAGTACGAGGAAAACAAAATGGAACATTACCAAAGAGACAAAGTTGTAAACATGATGCCGTGGGATACGTCTGATGACATAATAAAGTGAATTATCATGTTGATAATTAAATCAAACGACCACAAAAAGTACGACGAAAAGGCAAAGTTGCAAACATGATGCCGTGGGATACTAAAGTGACTGTGTTGCACTCCTGTGTATTTCCTTGTAGTCTGAGAACTCTTCTGATCCCGGACCAATCAATCTGCAGCTCACCTCCAGGTGATGCAACCACACTGTGTGAACACACCACAGAGACGGTGACATCACCACCACCGCTTTGATGTGCGGAGCGCTGCTGGATCCTGATTGGCCCGTACAGGTGGGAGGGCGAGGAGGAGGACATCAGAAGGAAAACACTCGGGCAGCTCTTGGTGTCGGGGGTGGACGTCAAGGCCAGCAGAGACGTCGTCACGTGACGGAGGAGGTCATGAAATATTCAGGAAGTGTTGATGGCGCAACCGGACACTCATCCCGCTCTCGCTCACACCGCGCTGACGCGAGTAGCAGGGCTGCTAACTTCCTGTCTGGCCCCGCGTCCGCCCCGCCCCCCCGGGGAGGAGGACACACAGCGTCTGGATTTGACATTTAACGCTCGCAGAGTTTAATGGTTACATTCTCTTACATCACAGATAGGTTGTGTGATGTAAGAGAGCCCAAGTTACCCGTCTGGGGTTCACAAAGTTAATCTCATCTTTTTGTTTCAGCATTCATAGAACACACTACTCTCAAGATCAGAGCCTCAAGTGAGGAACTCAAAGCGGGAGGAGCCAGATCTTCTCAAGCCGCTCAACTCTCATCCTCTCCAGGTCTAGTTCTGTAAGCCACCGTCGTGTCATGCTGCTGTCAGAACATGAGAATAGGTGTTCATAACCAGAGTCCCCATGGATCTCCATCACAACACATGACATGACTACCACTACAGCTGCAGTCTGCATATCAATTCTGTTTCATTCCCTACCAATGCTCAAAATTAATCCTGACGTGTGGATGTGGTTTGCGGATCTCAAAGGACTGCAACCGTTTATACATTTGAATTAATCAAACGTGACTTAAATTGTTGAATCGTTTTTTAACCCTCCCAAGAGTGACAAAATGTAAAAATGAATCTGATTGAATGCATGCTAAATATGTTACTTGTGTCTTTTCAACTCTGGGTTTCTTAAGAGGAAGGAGGGATTAACAGAGAGAGAGAGAGAGAGAGAGAGAGAGAGAGAGAGAGAGAGAGGAGGTGAAAACCCCCATTAGTGTGCATGTGAGTCTGCATGTAAGGATGTGCATGTGAGAGTGTGCACGTGAGTCTGCATATGAGAGTATGCACATGAAAGTGTGCATGTGAGAGTGTGCACGTGAGTCTGCATGTAAGGATGTGCATGTTGGAGAATGTGCATGTGAGAGTGTGCATGTGAGTGCGTGTGAGTGTGCATGTGAGATTGTGCACGGAGCCAATGTGATGGAATGGAACCCTGATTGCCTCGTAATCAACCTTCTCAACTGATCCTCTCCAATGAAGGCAAACAGATTGCAGAGTTCCTCGTATTCATCAGGTCCTCGTGTTTCAATAGAAGATAGGGTACGAGCGGCATGTGTGTGCGTACGTGCACGCGTGTGTGCGTGCGCGTGCGTGTGTCTAGGTCAGATGAAGGATCTCTGCTGACATAACAAAATTCCTCAACCACATGGGACTGCAGGCCATGCATCACCCCACGCACACGCGCGCAGCACACACACACACACACACACACACGCACACACGCACACACACACACACACCCTTGTTTAAGGTAGTCCATGGTTTGTGACTGATGATAACTTCGACTACTCCTGCCTGTGGGTCCTGTGGTGTCCGTATATATAGTCCAGTGTGGTGATGAACACAGTGTGTGCCAGACAGGTGCAGATGAAGGCTGAACACAATAACAGACATATCATTTCAAATATCAAATAACAAGAAAAATGTAGGAATGGTAAATATAGATTTTTTTGTATTATTTTACAGAGCTGTGATCGCAATATGCATTTAAAAGAAGTCTAACTCATCATAACTCCGGGCTTAGAGAGCGAACCACTTGGCCCGATGGCGTCCGCATCGCCTGCTGCCAACAGCCTCCTCCCTGCTTTCCAACATCCCATAGGTTTCCGGGTCACGTATTGATCCCATTGACGATACTGCGGCAGACGAGCGACCGTGTTGTTGTTTTATGTGCATTCCGCCCGCAGCGGGACGAGTTGTTGAAACAAGCCCACGACGACGGGGTGTAACAAAACGGTGTGTTTTTGTTAAACGCTTGACTTGCGTCAAACGTGCTCGACCGCTCCCTTCAACAGAGATGTCAAATGTGTGCCCAACTGTCAGTTAGATACCCACAGATCCTGTTAGGAAGTTTGATGATAACCTTCTCTTGGTTTCCATTCATTCCCAAACATTTTTATTCTGTCACAAGTCAGCCCTCACCCCCCCCCCATGTCACAGAGACGCCTTCACGCTGTCAGGGAGCACACCAACTGGGCTGGCTGTTTTAACATAATAATATGTGTTTTAACGTAATAATATGTAACATGTGATGTAATAATATGGTAAAACAGCAGTTATCCTCGCCCAAAATGTATCCTCACTTCACTCAGAATGGTCAGAATGGTAATTAATGATTTCCACAATAACATTCTCACGAGTAGTAAGAATCTTTACACCGTAATCATATTTCAAGATAACAACTTTGATTGTACGTGTCAAAACTACATTTATGAATGTAGTATAAATAAAATGGCAATTTGGACATTTAATAGCTACACTGGAAATATACTGGAGATATTATCTTGCAGTTAACTAGATATGTTCATTCTGGGTATCAAAAATGCAATTGTGGACATCAGAAATGAAAAGCCCAATACACATGAATGGCAAAAGTGATGTCCTGTGTCCTAGAATGAATTATGGTGTGGACTGAAATGACAATCATGGTAAGGAGGAATGTCATTGTGGATATATGAAATTGACTAGGATATCTGCAATATATATCCAGTCTAGCTGTTAAATGTTAACACGGCTTGCCATAGGTCCCAAACACACCATTTAACCAGTGGTCACGTCAACGCCCAACTGTCCCCATATAATAAACTACACTGCAACGCATTACACAGGAAAAACAAGAAGTGCTTTGAAAAGCCTCAACCCTCGAAAACCTCAACCCTCGCCTCTAGGTAATCAAACAAAACCAGATTTTTATATTGCACTTTGTGTGGAAAAAAAGCAATACAAAGTGTTCAACGAGGGAAAAATAAATATTGTTTTTAATAGCCTGAACAGCAGAAATACATTTGACAGGTCGAACTAAATGGTTGTTTGTTTCATTTTAGAAATGTGTTATTTCTTTATGTATATACAGGATATTTATATACATAAAGAAATATACAAGTTGTGATTCACAACTTGTTCTAAACTCTGAGCTGACTCATGCATGTCTACCAGCATGTAAAGCAGAATTAAAATGGACCTGCAGTGACCGTAGGGAGACAGCCAGTAGCAGAGCTGGATATAATGTGTCAATTAAAACCCAGCCTATTAAAGGCCTCTGGGGCTAATTAGACGCCTCATTGGTCAGCTGAACTGCAGCCTTGGGCCTGATTGCCCAAAAGGAAGTCTGGATCTATCCGTCTTCATCCTCATCATGCTGCTCGCCTTCCTCTCAAAGTCACCGTAATCCAATTATATCCTCGCCCTCGCTGGGAGTCAGCCTATTGGATAAGACTTCATCAACGTGAGGGTTTCATTAAAGAAGCTCATGAATATCCATAAGTACACTCCGGCCCATAGTTCATTATGTAAATCTCTATTAGACCAAATGCCCCCCGCCCCCTTATGATGCTGTCTATTCCTAATAACACGGTCGGTACTACACCAACTAGGTCATAACTAACTTCTATGCCTGGGGTTCCCAATACTCAGAGTGCCTTGAGGCAGAGCTAGGCTGCATTTTCGGGGCTCGATTCATATTCCTGAACCTCGGTCACAGCGACAGCAGTGATCTGTCGGTCTCGGCCTGCCATGAGAAACATCCCCTTGTCAATTTGTCCATGAAAATGCATCCAAGTGTGTATTTCAGTCTATCAATTTAGGGCTACGCCTCACCCTCAAATATTTTTGCAACCATCACTGTGCACGTCGAATACTTTCTACAGATATTTGATTGGTTTCTCACCAAATATTTTTGAAGGTGAGTGTGGATATTAAGCCACATATGCAGCATGAGGGAAATATTGATTCAAGTTTGTGTGCCTATGGAAATGTGATCGGAGTGAGTTTACCTGGTGTGCCTCAGCCCTGCCTTATGTTAAGATGAGTTCCCGCCCATTATCTGCTCCGGCTTGAGGAGCTCAGAGAAAACGTTTAGTACAGGAGACAGAGGCGGTGTTAAGTATGGGAGAGAGATGAGGTGTCCAGCATGGGAGAGAGAGGAAGTGTTTAATATGGGAGAGAGAGGGTGCTAAAACAGCGCCAACACTACACCGCCTCCGTCCCCACGCCCCCTGCAGTGGGCATAATTAGGTTACTCTGTTTACGGCTCTCAGACGAGTTCCCTCAACGGAGAAGAACCAGCGGCCATGAGGTCAGCCTGGTCTTTGTCTCCATCTCGGCCTCCTCCTTCATCTCCAGGGAGACCTCAGTGACAGCACCGCAGACCAGCCAGCTCTGCCCGGACCGCAGAGGGATTACGAGAGGAACTGCTTCACCACGCAGATCCATAGAGCAGACCACATGCAGAAATAGCACCAGGCCTTTCTCCTGCGCCACGGAGACCGTAGTCTACTCTCCCGAGCGTGTCGCGTTCCAACACTCTCACAGTTTCTCAGAGTTTGCATGGCATTCATTTGTTTTATACTCAGACTTACTTTTTGGTTCTTTGGGCAGCAGCCGTCTGGCATCCGGAAGGTTGCCGGTTAGATCCCTGGCTCCCCCTAGTTAAGTGTTGAGGCGTCCCTGAGCAAGACACCTAACCCTAGCGTCTTGCCTGGTTGACACGGTGTATGAATGTGTGTATAATGGGTGAATGTGAGGCAATGTAAAGCATTTTTTACCATTTACAATTTTTTGCCTTTTTGTATTTGTCACTGTATGTTTTTGTAGGTATAGATGACAGTTACCTTGTCATTAAAATCTATAGAATGTGGCCTATTGCCATGACTGTGTGATTCTGCATGGTTGATAATATAACACTTTGACTTCACAGTTTACTGTATACCTTCATTCATTAATCAATGAAACTGTATTTACATTGTGCTTCACGTGCAAAACTGCAAAAAAAGCGCTTACCAAGGGAAACCGCACAACAGGAATTACATGTGAGAGGTTGATTATAAACAAGAAAAACACATTGCTTGGTTAAAAGAGAGATATTTACTCAAATGTATGTTTTTTAAGATTGTGTTTCCTCAGTTTCATGTTTTGTGTAATCACAATGGCAATATTAACTTGTCGGTGATAGCTTACCATGTGTTAAATGGGCCTGTATTGTGCAGCAATGGTGCTACTGTAGCATGTGAATGGGTCTAATTGGTCTACAATTTCCATAAATTTTCCTTACACCGTTAAACCAAAGAGACAGGGGAAGCTAATCAGAATTAATTACAGTGGATTTCCGTTTGGCTTCTCACACCCAACCTCCTCTCTGGCTGTCAGAATGATAAACGTACTGATATAAACCCACTTAGGATGGCTGATTTGCATTTTAAGACACATTTTAAATGTCAGTTTTAACAAGACGGACTGTAATGGTTTTAGAGTTTGTTTCTTGATCTGCTTCATTTTCGTTAGGGAAGACAACAGACGGTCTTCATAAGGCTGGCTCAACTCTTTTATTTTATTTTATTTTATATAACTAAACACAGTTGTTTTCTCCAATATACGCCTTTGTTGTTATCTTAATAAATAAGGATATGTATATTTTAATGCTAGTTTTGTATACAAAATAAGACTATATATATATATAAATAAGACAAATTAAGAATAGGTATTTTAAAAATGTTACTTTAAAATAGAAATCTTCAAAAATGTCATGTTGGGTTTCTATTAGGACAAGAACATTAGAACTATTAGAACAATGAATCCTAATATTATCAAAATCGCAATATGACCAAGTGCTGCTGTATATCCACATTGCATGAGCTGCAAGGGAGCGAGTGTGTGTGTTCTGTGACGGAGAGCGGCCACCACTACTTCCATTTCATTGCACTTGCCCAGTTTTTACAGGCACTAAAACCCAGTCCACATGATGTCGGCGGTGTCAGGAGACACTGTGTGGCAGACACAAGTGTTCTCCTGCGCCACGGTCTCCGTGGCGCAGGAGAAAGGCCTGGTGCTATTTCTGCATGTGGTCTGCTCTATGGATCTGCGTGGTGAAGCAGTTCCTCTCGTAATCCCTCTGCGGTCCGGGCAGAGCTGGCCGGTCTGCGGTGCCGTCACTGAGGTCTCCCTGGAGATGAAGGAGGAGGCCCGAGATGGAGACAAAGACCAGACTGACTCCATGGCCGCCGGCTCTTCTCCGTTGAGGGAACTCATCTGAGAGCCGTAAACAGAGTAACCTAATTATGCCCACTGCAGGGGGCGTGGGGACGGAGGAAGGGAAGTGTTTGGGTTGTTTTAGCACCCTCTCTCTCTCCCATATTAAACCCATCCTCTCTCTCCCATATTAAACCCATCCTCTCTCTCCCATTGTAAACAGCTCGTCGCTCACATAGCAAACATCTCTCTCCTATTCTAAACCTCTCCTCTGAGATTGAGATGGGCGTGAGTATGGACCTGAGAAGTAACGCCAGTGGAGGGGGACTACAGAGCAGCTGTTCCCAACCCGTGTGCTGCATGGCTCGTGTGCAGTGAAGTTTAATGGGATCTAAGATCACTGCCATATGTTACAGCGAAGCTAACCTTGGCTCCAGCAGTCCTACCGTGTTATAGCCTAGAATGGCGTCGCATAAAATATTGTCACAAACATAACGACGTGGGAGACCACAAAAAACACAAATTGCTGTGGAAAGTCATTTGTAGTTCATCTGCACAGTGGTGTAGCGTACATATCTGTATATGTAGAATACATTTGTGAAGATTTAGATGGAAACATTCTCTACAGAAAATTCTCAAACGTTTAAGCAAAACTGTCAACTGTTTAGCGACACTTGCACTGGCAATGCTAGCATGATACTGTTGTAGGATGAGCCATTGAGAGGCTAATAGAGGTTCACAAAAACTCAAGGCCAGAGTGTCCTCATGAATACTCATGAGCTTCTTTAACCCTTACATTGATGAAGTCTTATCCAATCAGCTGACTCCCGGCGAAGGCCAGGATATAATTGGATTACAGTGACTTTGAGAGGGAGACGAGCAACGTGATGAGGATGAAGACGGATAGGTGCAGGCTTCTTATTGACAAATCAGACCTAAGGCTGCAGTCCAGCGGGCCAATGAGGAGTCTAATTAGCCCCAGAGGCCTCTTATAGGCTTGGTTTTAATTGAGCTCTGCTACTTCCAGTCTGCCGCCAGTCACTGGGCTACGGTCCATTTTAACTAGGCTCCACACATGCTGGTATCGACACATAGGAGTGAACACAACTCGAAGCTTATAAATGTTCATATAATGTGAATCATATAATTTACATTTACATTTACATTTAGGGGCATTTGGCAAGCGCTTTTATCCAAAACAAAGAGTACAAAGAGTACATTTGTTGAAGGAGACGCAATATCGCTGTGGTACATAAAGATAGGAATATATAATGTTATTATACATTGTAATATATAATGAATATATAATTAGTATTTATTTATTGTTATAAGGGTTGACAAAATAAGGTGTAAATTAGATAATATTGTAAATAATATTGTATTACAAATAATAATATTGTAAATAATATTGTTTATCACAATTATTAATATGTGGTCCAACAGAAGTAAAAAGTAATGAATCTGAAAAAAACTGCTCTCTGTTTGCCGTTGTACAGAGAAGAAGAGGACAGAACATTGCTTGGTTAGGAGACTTAGAAGAAAGCTTGCAGCCCCCCGGGGTGGGCCTCCATATATCTACAGTGTGGAGCATCGCCAGGGACTCTTCAGTCATCACCACAGGACCCACAGGCAGCAGTAGAAGTCATCATCACTCACAAACAATGGACTACCTTAAGCAAGGTGTGGTGTGTGTGTGTGTGTGTGTGTGTGTGTGTGTGTGTGTGTGTGTGTGTGTGTGTGTGTGTGTGTGGTGTGTGTGTGTGTGTGCGAGCGCGTGTGCGCCTAGGTCAGATGAACGATCTCTGCTGACATTACCAAAGTTTCTCGACCGCATGGGACTGCAGGCCATGTGTCACCACACACACACAAGCACACACACACACACACACACACACACACAACACACACACACACACACACACATATTGTACCTAGGCTAGGCCTGTCTCGATATTTATTTATTGCATGATATATGAAAATGACCTCGATATTGCCCCGATATTGCACATGATAATTTTGCTGACCTCGATATTGCCCATTGTGTGAACATGTGTGTTTGTGAATGTATGAATGTCATCAACGTTTTAGCTCGTCGCGCTGCTTCTGTCCTCGAATATGCTATCTTTTTGTTCCAGATGACTGCCAGAAGTTCGGCCAGAAAGTTTGGAAGAAAATTGGTAAAACAATTAAAAACTAATAACTACAGAACAAGTACACAAGTATCTGTTGAGATTCAAGATTCAAGAAGTTTATTTGTCACATACACATACAGGATGTGCAGTGAAATGAAAAACGGTGATGCCCAGCGGAGTTGCAAAAGGACAATACAATACCTCCTCCCATAATCCTAGCACTAGCCTGCGTGTTCCGTCTTGATTGTTGTTCGTTCTCAGATGTTGTATCATGCTTTAGAATTGCACGCCTGCCCAGCTACTTATGCAGGCAACTTGGCAATTATGAAACTCGTTCTATTCGTCTCGTAAATATGAATGCTGGAAAACAGCTCTATTCTTATCTTCAGGTACCACAGTGATATATTGCTGCCTCTCCTTCAACAAATGTATCTTTGTAAGTCGCTTTGGATAAAAGCGTCTGCCAAATGCCTAAATGTAAATGTAAATGTAAATAACACAAATTGGAGGATCAGAATCAGAAGATCACAATATTTCCAGTAAAAGAAGATGCTGAAAAAAAAAATACAAACACGAACGTAGAATCTCCACGGAGCTACCTTGACGGCGACGACGACATGGCCGCGCCATCTTATTATCTAATAGATTATTCGATTACAGTTTTCTTTTTTTCCCCTTGCAACCCGTAATGATTACTACCAACAACCGGCGCATGGTGTGATAGTAAACAGTGCTAAATCGGCTGCTGCTTATATATGTCGTAGACTCAAGACAAGCCTTCAAGCGGGGAGCCCTGCATGTCTGTTTCAAGAGGCTGGATTTCCGGGGTTAGCTGGTCAGACAGTGGATGATAAGTCAGAATTCAGACAATGGCACAATGTAGACTGATCTCAGTTGGAGCCTGCAGGTTGACAGGTTAGCTCTGACATAATTCTGCCCATAGCTGCAATTCCACCTTTTCTATTAACACCTCTTCTATTGACCAAGCAATTATGAGCCCGTGAAACTTGTTCTATCCAAATCTCACTGTACCGTCAGCAATATATTGTTGTTTCCCCACTCTTTGGACAAAAGCATCTGCTAAATGCCCTGTAAATGTAAAAATTAATGTCAAATACAGGATATTCAAATGTGTTGACATTCCAATTTCAATGTGTGAATATTCGTTAAGAATTAAAAGTTCATTGCTCTTTGAAAGGGTGTTGTGTCTTGTATGTATGAACTATATTATTCTCTTCAACCTGGTGTGCTGGTAACTTCCCACTCTGCTGTGTGAGCCTACGTGGCTATTTTGGCTTCACTCTTATCTGTTAGCCCTGAGAGGCCTTTAAGGTTTCCTCAGAGTTCTTCAACTGTGGAAAACAACCATCCTCGCTTCACAGACAGACAGACAGACAGACAGACAGACAGACAGACAGACAGCTCTGGCACTCTCTATTTGTAAAGACCATGGTGGTAATAACTGGCTGCATTCTTTCTGCCACCCCAGAGGCAATGACTAATATGAATGTCTGTCCTCTGAATATACACTTTGAAATCTCTCCGGAGGATGCTGCGTTGTGTCATGTTGATTCCCCAGGCCGGTTACGCTTATAGAGAGGATCCTGAACCACAACCTCAGCCAGTAAGACCACTGCTAGACACCGTGCATAATATGTCTGAATATTCTGAAAATAATTCAAAGATCAATTGCTCTTAGAAAGGGCCCACATGCATGACAATGCCTTCATATTATTCATTCCTCATATTATCAGTGGTATATAATGGTCTGGAAAAAATGAAATAATACATTATTTCTGGGACAATATGGTCCAACCACAGTACTTATCGTGACATATCTTTAATTTAAACGTTGGGATTAGGATGTGAAAAAACGCTGCTATCTGTTTGCCTTCATTGGACAGGATCAGTTGACAGCAGCTTGTGTATTAATGTGTGTGTATTTAATTTCTTGTGTGTTTGTGTGTGTCTTGGTTGTGTGTGTCTTGGTGTGTGTGTCTTGGTGTGTGTGTCTTTGTGTGTGTGTGCTGTGCGTGTGTGTGTGTGTCTGCCACCTGCCACGGTTGGTTTATCATCACTGATTCTCTTTCAATACGTTTTTTAGAGAGAGAGAAAAAGGCAATCAGGGTCCCTTCATATTGGCTCCGTGCGCACCCTCACCTGCACGACTCTTATGTGCACGCTCACATGCACGCTCACATTGCAACTCTCACATGCACTCTCACATGCAATTATTCATCCAATCAGTGCACGCCTGCTTCCAGACAGCCCGTCCCAGTGGACTCTCTCTCTCTCTCTCTCTCACTCCTAGTGGTCGGTCTGTCCCCCTGTCTGTCTGTCCTCTCTGTCTGTCTGTCTCTCTCTCTCTATCTCTGTCTGTCCATTTCTGTCTGTCTCTCCATCACACTGTCTCTGTCTGTCTCTCTCTCATACCACTTGAGCTAGCTCTCTCTACTTTATCTCTCTTCTCTCACCACCCCTCGCACCGATCATCATCATTTCTGTTGATCAATGTTGATCAATTAGGCTGAGGTTGCCATGGCAACGCATGGCGATTGGAGATCAATTCTATCGTAAGTGAAGACGGTGTGACTCACACTGGGCTGTGAGTTAATGTTGAATCTGAAATACACACAGTTAATCTGGGGGTGATCTGGCGTTTACAATGTTCAAACCCTGATCCATTTCACATTTGAAAAACCTTGTGGGGTGGATTTCTGATTCATTCAAATGTATAAACGGTTGCAGTCCTTTGAGATCCACAAGCCACATCCACATAGTCAGGATTAATTTTGACAGTAGTTGGCGCCTGGTGGGAAATGAAAGAGAAGCGATTTGAAGACTGCAGTGGTACTAATGCGGTAGTCATGTAATGTGTTGTAATTCCTGGCGTGTGCCTTCTGGTTCAGCAGAGAACATTTTTTCCCCCTGTATATTCTCTGTTAGTGTGTGTGTGTGTGTGTGTGTGTGTGTGTGTGTGCAGTGACGTGTGTGTGTGTGTGTATGGACTCCTCTCTCTGAGGAACCGTGATGTTCTATGAACTCCGAAACATGAAATAACCACTAATCCCAGACAGGACACTGGTGTCATCTGCACAGTGGTGTAGCTTACATATCTGTATATGTAGAATACATTTGTGAAGATTTAGATGGAAACATTCTCTACAGAAAATTCTCAAACGTTTAAGCAAAACTGTCAACAGTTTAGCGACACTTGCACTGGCAATGCTAGCATGATACTGTTGTAGGATGAGCCATTGAGAGGCTAATAGAGGTTCACAAAAACTCAAGGCCAGAGTGTCCTTATGAATACTCATGAGCTTCTTTAACCCTTACATTGATGAAGTCTTATCCAATCAGCTGACTCCCGGCGAAGGCCAGGATATAATTGGATTACAGTGACTTTGAGAGGGAGACGTGATGAGGATGAAGACGGATAGGTGCAGGCTTCTTATTGACAAATCAGACCTAAGGCTGCAGTCCAGCGGGCCAATGAGGAGTCTAATTAGCCCCAGAGGCCTCTTATAGGCTTGGTTCTAATTGAGCTCTGCTACTTCCAGTCTGCCGCCAGTCACTGGGCTTCGGTCCATTTTAACTAGGCTCCACACATGCTGGTATTGACACATAGGAGTGAACACAACTCGAAGCTTATAAATGTTCATATAATGTGAATCATATAATTTACATTTACATTTACATTTAGGGCATTTGGCAAGCGCTTTTATCCAAAACAAAGAGTACAAAGAGTACATTTGTTGAAGGAGACAGCAATATCGCTGTGGTACATAAAGATAGGAATATATAATGTTATTATACATTGTAATATATAATGAATATATAATTAGTATTTATTTATTGTTATAAGGGTTGACAAAATAAGGTGTAAATTAGATAATATTGTAAATAATATTGTATTACAAATAATAATATTGTAAATAATATTGTTTATCACAATTATTAATATGTGGTCCAACAGAAGTGAAAAGTAATGAATCTGAAAAAAACTGTTTGCCGTTGTACAGAGGAGTAGAGGACAGAACATTGCTTGGTTAGGAGACTTAGAAGAAAGCTTGCAGCCCCCCGGGGTGGTCCTTCATATATCTACAGTGTGGAGCATCGCCAGGGACTCTTCAGTCATCACCACAGGACCCACAGGCAGCAGTAGAAGTCATCATCACTCACAAACAATGGACTACCTTAAGCAAGGTGTGTGTGTGTGTCTGTGTGTGTGTGTGTGTGTGTGTGTGTGTGTGTGTGTGCGTGTGTGTGTGTGTGTGTGTGTGTGTGTGTGTGTGTGTGTGTGTGTGCGAGCGCGTGTGCGCCTAGGTCAGATGAACGATCTCTGCTGACATTACCAAAGTTTCTCGACCGCATGGGACTGCAGGCCATGTGTCACCACACACACACACAAGCACACACACACACACACACACACACACACACACATATTGTACCTAGGCTAGGCCTGTCTCAATATTTATTTATTGCATGATATATGAAAATGACCTCGATATTGCCCGATATTGCACATGATAATTTTGCTGACCTCGACATTGCCCATTGTGTGAACATGTGTGTTTGTGAATGTATGAACGTCATCAACTTTTTAGCTCGTCGCGCTGCTTCTGTCCTCGAATATGCTATCTTTTTGTTTGGTAGTTTGGTAGTTTGGAAGAAAATTGGGTGGAAATTAGTAAAACAATTAAAAACTAATAACTACAGAACAAGTACACAAGTATCTGTTGAGATTCAAGATTCAAGAAGTGTATTTGTCACATACACATACAGGATGTGCAGTGAAATGAAAAACTGGTGATGCCCAGCGGAGTGTGCAAAAGGACAATACAATACCTCCTCCCATAATCCTAGCACTAGCCTGCGTGTTCCGTCTTGATTGTTGTTCGTTCTCAGATGTTGTATCATGCTTAGAACCACACGCCTGCCCAGCTACTTATGCAGGCAACTTGGCAATTATGAAACTCGTTCTATTCATCTCGTAAATATGAATGCTGGAAAACATCTCTATTCTTATCTTCAGGTACCACAGTGATATATTGCTGCCTCTCCTTCAACAAATGTACTCTTTGTAAGTCGCTTTGGATAAAAGCGTCTGCCAAATGCCCTAAATGTAAATGTAAATGTAAATAACACAAATTGGAGGATCAGAATCAGAAGATCCACAATATTTACAGTAAAAGAAGATGCTGAAAAAAAAATACAAACACGAACGTAGAATCTCCACGGAGCTACCTTGACGGCGACGAGACATGGCCGCGCCATCTTATTATCTATAGATTTATTCGATTACAGTTTTCTTTTTTTCCCCTTGCAACCCGTAATGATTACTGCCAACAACCGGCGCACAGTGTGATAGTAAACCGTGCTAAATCGGCTGCTGCTTATATACTGTATGTCGCTGACTCAAGACAAGCCTTCGAGCGGGGAGCCCTGCATGTCTGTTTCAAGAGGCTGGATTTAGCTGGTCACACAGTGATGATAAGTCAGAATTCAGACAATGGCACAATGTAGACTGATCTCAGTTGGAGCCTGCTGTTTGACAGGTTAGCTCTGACATAATTCTGCCCATAGCTGCAATTCCACCTTTTCTATTAACCTCTTCTATTGACCAAGCAATTATGATCCCGTGAAACTTGTTCTATCCAAATCTCACTGTACCGTCAGCAATATATTGTTGTTTCCCACTCTTTGGACAAAAGCATCTGCTAAATGCCCTGTAAATGTAAAAATGGAAATGTCAAATATCGGATATTCAAATGTTGTTGACATTCCAATTTCAATGTGTGAATATTGTTAAGAATTAAAAGTTCATTGCTCTTTGAAAGGGTGTACTTGCACTGAGGTTGGGAGTTGTGTCTTGTATGTATGAACTATATTATTCTCTTCAACCTGGTGTGCTGGTAACTTTCCACTCTGCTGTGTGAGCCTACGTGGCTATTTTGCTTCACTCTTATCTGTTAGCCCTGAGAGGCCTTTAAGGTTTCCTCAGAGTTCTTCCACTGTGGAAAACAACCATCCTCGCTTCACAGACAGACAGACAGACAGACAGACAGACAGACAGACAGATAGTCTGGCACTCTCTATTTGTAAAGACCATGGTGGTAATAACTGGCTGCATTCTTTCTGCCAGCCCAGAGGCATGACTATATGTTGTATGTCTCTGAATATACACTTTGAATCTCTCCGGAGGATGCTGCGTTGTGTCATGTTGATTCCCAGGCCGGTTACGCTTATAGAGAGGATCCACAGAGGGAATACAGACTGAACCACAACCTCAGCCACTTAAGACCACTGCTAGACACCGTGCATAATATGTCTGAATATTCTGAAAATAATTCAAAGATCATTGCTCTTAGAAAGGGCGCACATGCATGACAATGCCTTTATATTATCATTCCTCATATTATCAGTGGTATATAATGGTCTGAGTACTTATCGTGACATATCTTTAATTTAAACGTTGGGATTAGGATGTGAAAAAACGCTGCTATCTGTTTGCCTTCATTGGACAGGATCAGTTGACAGCAGCTTGTGTATTAATGTGTGTGTTTTATGTTTCTTGTGTGTTTGTGTGTGTCTTGGTGTGTGTGTCTTGGTGTGTGTGTCTTGGTGTGTGTGTCTTTGTGTGTGTGTGTGTGCGTGTGTGTGTGTGTGTCTGCCACCTGCCACGGTTGGTTTATCATCACTGATTCTCTTTCAATACGTGTTTTTAGAGAGAGAGAAAAAGGCAATCAGGGTCCCTTCATATTGGCTCCGTGCGCACCCTCACCTGCACGACTCTTATGTGCACGCTCACATGCACGCTCACATGCACTCTCACATGCACTCTCACATGCATGCTCACATGCAATATTCATCCAATCAGTGCAGCCTGCTTCCAGACAGCCCGTCCCAGTGGACTCTCTCTCTCTCTCTCTCTCTCTCTCACTCCTAGTGGTCGGTCTGTCCCCCTGTCTGTCTGTCTCTCTGTATGTCTCTCTCTCTCTCTGTCTGTCTGTCTCTCTGTCTCTATCTCTGTCTGTCCATTTCTGTCTGTCTCTCTATCACACTGTCTCTGTCTGTCTCTCTCTCATACCACTTGAGCTAGCTCTCTCTACCTTTATCTCTCTTCTCTCACCACCCTCGCACCGATCATCATCATTTCTGTTGATCAATGTTGATCAATAGGCCTGAGGTTGCCATGGCAACGCATGGCGATTGGAGATCAATTCTAATCGTAAGTGAAGACGGTGTGACTCACACTGGGCCTGTGAGTTAATGTTTGTTGAATCTGAAATACACACAGTTAATCTGGGGGTGATCTGGCGTTTACAATGTTCAAACCCTGATCCATCTTCACATTTGAAAACCCTTGTGGGTGGATTTCTGATTCATTCAAATGTATAAACGGTTGCAGTCCTTTGAGATCCACAAGCCACATCCACATGTCAGGATTAATTTTGACAGTAGTTGGCGCCTGGTGGGAAATGAAAGAGAAGCGATTTGAAGACTGCAGTGGTACTAATGCGGTAGTCATGATGTGTTGACACATGTGACCTCATTGAGATCTGGAACTTGTTGAATTTACTTTCATTCTTGCTCACTTCTCTTTCCCCCCCCTCCTTGAATCACAATAATGATAGAGGAAGTAGTCTCAAGTGGAAAGTGTGTATACAAGTGTCACATAATGTTGTGTATTGTGCATGTGAATGACAGGCAACATGGTGGAATGGTCCTTGCCCCACGATATGAATCTCGATGGAGTTGAATTCAAATCGATTGCCAGTGGCTCCCACCGCATCAGCAGTGACTTCATGTAAGCATCCTTGTCCCAAACATTTCACCTGATCAATGATTATTAATATGATTGTTGTGATTATGATGATGATGATGATCATCATCAATGTCTCTGGAGTCTGGGTCAGTGTGTTTGTGTAGTAGGCCTCCACATTAACAGCACAGTGTGTTCATTAATTTCTTATCATGCGTGTTTAATCTTCCCCGGGCAGATATTTCCGCAAAGGTTCTTACTTTGGACTGGCCTGTTTTGCCAACATGCCTGTGGAGAGTGAGCTGGAACGCGGCGCTCGAATGAAGTCTGTGGGTATTCTGTCTCCGTCCTACACCCTGCTGTACCGCTACATGCACTTCCTGGAGAACCAAGTAAGGTACGTGTTTATCCAAGTGTCCTGCTGGTGCCTGATAACTTGGGGATTTTTCAACCTGGAGCCATCATTTTGGGTCCAAGTGACTAAATGCGGCCAACAGTTTTTGAAATTCTTCCAGCATTGAGCGAGAGCACTTCAACCGTCAGGCTCGAAATGTCTGCCTTTGGGGCAATGGTGGACCCTGAAAATGAACATCATCTAAAAGTGCTTGTTTTTGCAGGTGTGAGGAGTGTTGGATGACAGATGTGTCGCTTAGTGTTATCTACAAGATTTTCATTTAAGTCATTGTTGAATATTTGCCTCATTTCGACAATGTGGGTGAGGCTCTCGCAGGAATCTCCTTGAGGACTTGAGACTTGGTCTGACACAATAACAAACCGACTTCATGTATGCATTCTTGAAAGGTAAAGAAAAAGAATGTATTTCTCTGTAGGGATCCTTTTCACAGTGTTGTCAGACACGTATAATAATCTGAGCCTGTCAGTGGCAAAAACAAGCACCTTTAGAGGACCTACATTGACAGCGTGTTATTCCCCCAAAGGGTTACATTGCTGATGTTCCCTGCCTGAAGGCTGAATGGCCTTTGTGCAATACTAAACCTATTGCAAAAAGTTGTCTGCATTTGTCTCTTTGACCCAAAATGCTGGGGAAAATATGGTCTTGAAAGACTTGGAAAAATCCTGAAGTTGTCCTTCAATGTGTTCAATGCAGTTTGTAGTCTTCTGTGTTGATTCAGAGTCTGTATTATGGTCTGTTGCCTGATCTTTGCACTCACTCGGTAATGTACTTTATTCCTGCCTACCCATGTGCCTTCCTTAGTTCCAGCTTGCTTGTTTCTGTTCCCTCATCTATAAAACATGCAGCTCGAGTCCCAGCGACTGCTATCGTCACCCGAGCCTATTTGCCTGTAGCTTTTGTTTCAAGTGGAAAACATTGACAAGAAACGCACAGGAAAAACAACAGTGTGTGCTCTTCCAGTCTGATGCGCTCTGTCTGATATCCCTTATGGAAGAAGACGTCCTTCTTATTGGCTTAAACTATTATTGTGTTCAAGTTAGGAAGGGGCTGGCTAATGTCTTTTATAGGCCTCTACACACGTGTGGTGGTACTTGAAGTGGCTGTCAATAGGCCAACAAGTATATAACATGTGCATTCATTTCCAATGACAAAAGCGGTAAATAGACTCCATTTCACGTGTCGATCTCATTAGAGTTGGTTTTCCAAATTCAGCGACAGTGCTCAACTGCGGTGTTGAAGATGCACAGATTAAACATCAGGGATGCGCTATCGCAGCTAATGGAGCACACCCTAACACACACACACACGAGAAGCACATCAATGTGAATCCCACCACCACCTCCGCTAACAAATATTGGTCACGCAAGTGTGGGCACAACCCTTCTTTAAGAGATAATACACATGATCCTTGAGAAGAAGAAGGTGAAGAACCAGAACAAACACTGTGGAAATAAATTAGCATGGAATGCTGTGCGGAAACGGAGCTGGTGTGGAGCCTGCTCCAGGCTGTGTGCGCTCCAGCACGTTGTGTTTGGTGTGTGTGTGTGTGTGTGTGTTCTGAAGACAACTGGCCCTGCGGAGGGCTGCTCATTCATGGTGGGAGTCTTTCACATAGTGTTGTTATTATTATTATTATCGCTTGTTGTTGGAGACCTGCTGTGGGTCTGTGAGTTTAAAATGATGGCATCTAAAATGGTCACAGCTCAGGAGGTAAGAGCGGTTGTCTGGCAATAGGAAGGTGGTTCGATCCCCGGGCTCCGCCTAGCCAAGTGTCAAGGTGACCCTGAGCCACCTAACCCTAACTGCTCCTGACATGGTTGACACCGCTGTCGGTGTATGGATGGGTGAATGTGAGGCAAATGTAAAGCGCTTTGGATAAAATCGCTATATAAATCGAATCTATTTACCATTTATGTTAGCAGGAAGTCCTTATAAGAGTGTTTGTTGGTTGTGGTCTCTTTAGGCAAGTGCTGTTTGTTTAAACAGCTGTTCTCACTCTTTCCGTTTGTTTGATTGGTTGATTCAGCTCGAAACCTTGTGTTCCGGAACGGCTAGACTTTGTTTGTATAGGTTTACATGGCCGTCTCTCGTGACGATTACTAATGGATCTAGTAATGAGTGTCTTTAGCGTGACTGTTGCCAACTCCTGGTATTTTCAACCCTCTACCCTCATTCCTTTAGCAATGGTGCATGAATGAAGCATCCATGTGCATCATCATTTATTTTATTAAAATCCTCGGAAAACACATTGAGGGAGAACCCTCATTTTCAATGGTGCCGAGGTACATACAACAAAAGCAAAGAACATTATGAATAAGAACAATTACAAAATTAAAAGCAATGATGGTTTAAATCGATAAATTCAGCAATTAAAAAGTTTTGGTCTCAGCAGCACTCATGAGGATAGCTTAAAGATACGTCGAAGCATATTCCAAGTATGAGGGTCACAGTAACAAAAAGCAGTTCTTCCTAACTCTGTGCACATTTCTGGGAACCTGGCTACACAGGTGCCGCCCCCTATTTGTGAGTCAATGACAATATGGATCTGGATAAACCTAATACCCAGTGCACCGTGTAAGTGTGCACACCGTGCTGTTCAGCAGCTCATACCCGTGTCCTGTCCCGCAGACTCCAGCTGCGGTATCCCGGCCAGTACTCCCCGCTGGAGGCCTTCTACGAGGATAAAAAGGCCACCCTCCCCCCGCTGGCAAACGGACAGGTCACTTCCTGCCCGACCTGGAGCGTCACCAATATCAGCCGCTGTATGCACCCGGAAATGAAGGTCCGAGGATGGCACACACGAATACAGTGCAAACGGTTTCGTCCTGCACTATATATGCTAGTTTTTCCGCGTCTTTGAGAAAGGTTTCTGAATGCACATGCAGTGAAAGTGTATGACACTTTGATTTAATGTATAAAAAACAAACCCATATTAATTAATAATTGATTCGTAGGACTTGGCATTGATTAGCATATTGTATGTTCTTAGATGTTGGTATGTGCTCAGAATGGCACAAATGTGAAACTCGTTTTATTAGCCTTGCAGCTATGAATGCTTGAAACCTGCTCTATTCTTATCGCTATGTACCACAGCGATGTATTGCGGTCTCCTTTAACAAATGTACTGTTTGTAAACGTCTGGCAAATACCCTAAATGTAAATGTATATAAATGTGTTGAACATTTGAACAAAGGTGGTTCTGGACATGCTTAGCAATTGCAAATGACTAAATAAGTGGATGAACGGTTGCGTCCCGCAGATCACCCACCCGGCGGGCTGTATGTCACACTTCATCCGTTTCTTCGGGGAGCAGATCATGGTGCTGTGGAAGTTTGCACTGCTGAGGAAACGCATTCTCATCTTCTCCCCTCCCCCCTCTCCCCACATACACACACGCGCATGCACACACACACAGATACACACACATGCACACACACACACACACCACACACCAACACACACACACACACAAGCACACACACACACACACACACACACACACACGGACACACACACACACACACACACAGATACAAGACCACACACACACACACACCACACAGCAACACACACACACAATACACACCACAATAGCCCGCAACATAGCAGGTACATACACACACACACACACAGGACGACTAGACTAGCCAGTTCACACAGTGTGGTTGCATCACCTGGAGGTGAGCTGCAGATTGATTGGTCCGGGATCAGAAGAGTTCTCAGACTACAAGGAAACACACAGGAGTGCAACACAGTCACTTCAGTATCCAACGCATCATGGTTTGCAACTTTGTCTCTTTAATTATTTTTTCCTTTAGTCCTTTTCGTCCTACTTTTTGTGGTCGTTTGATTTAATTATCAACGTGATAATATGGTTTTATTTGTTCTTCCAAAATCATCTGAAGATACACCTCTCCTGAGAGCATCTCAGAAACTCTCTCCGTGTTGCTTTTAAGATTATCACGCTGTTAAGACATATTCACTCTCTCTGGCTCTGAGAGGTAATTACCAGAGGTGGGACCAAGTCATTTCTTTGCAAGTCACAAGTAAGTCCCGTGCTGTGAACGACAACTCCTTGTGCCCGGCCTTTTCTAGAACATGACAGAGCTTTAGATGATCACATTGGAGAACTGCCTTCACTTCTCTCAGTGTTGAGGTTCCATCTTGTGTTGACAGCAGCAGGGATGCCTCTTTCCCCAAATTCAGCCTCAAACACATCTTTGAATGTTGTGCTCGTGTGCAGCAGTGAGCTGAGTTTTGATAACTTTGAAAGAGAAGGAGTCATCACTTTTTGTTTCTTTCAAACCGTCTCCCACCACCAGCTGGAGAGTGTGGCAAAACACTGCAAGCGCTGTTTTTTTTTTTGCCATAGCAGCATCTACTGTTTGCTGATCTTCCAGGGTTAGGTCATTCCAGAGCTCTGGGTCATCAAGATGATCTTCGTCATGTACTTCATCTTCGTAGTTTTTATAGGCAAACAAAATAATCTTTGGTATCATTTTTCCAATATTGCTCCGTCGTTCTGAATGTAACGTTAGTTACTTAGTCTAAAGTCATCAAATTTGTGACTCGAGTCTGACTCGAGTCCAAGTCATGTGTTTTTATGCAGAAACATAAAACATGCAACATTTTTCTAATTACTCCAATTTTGATGATATGCTATGATGGTTCCCAGCCTCACTCGTAAGTCGCTTTGTAAAGACATCACACAATTCCCTTGAAATGGGAGCAACAGTTACGAGATAATTATGGTAACCTGTCAACATTTGTTTTGTCTCTCTGTTTTCCTCTCCACCTCATCTTGTTCTCCCCCCTCCGGGTCAGAACGTGATTGTAATGGTTCTCAGCCAGTGGGTGGCGAGGGCCCTTTGAGTGGGTCGCAGAGCATATGCCTGGAGCACTGTGCTTGCTCCACGCCGCACTAAGGTCGCTTTCCTGGGGGCTCCTCCAACTCCAAGGACACAGGCAGGTGGTGGGAAATAGACGGTTTATTGTACAAGTCTGAAGCAATGGCACACAGCGCAGGTGGAACAAAGCTAGCACGCTGGTGCTCTCTGAGTGTGTGTGTGTGTGTGTGTGGTGACGACGGTTTAACCTGTGGAGCATTGATTAGCCTCACCCAGCCCTAGGCCAGGTGAGGCTGATGAAACCAGCCACCATCCACACACACTCGACAATGGCAAACCGTAACTTGTCCAAAGAAATGAATAAACTGTTTCATTGTGAGTTAATGTTTCAATGGCTTACTATTTGATTGAGTTTAGCCCCAAATGTTGCAGCTTTTTGTGGGCTCCATGTTTTTAACACGAGGCCTACATGAAGGCATTGTTGATTGCTGCAATATTGGCAATACATATTTTATTTTTGGGTCGTGACTTAATGGCGAATGACACATGTGGGTCCTGAGGCCCGAACCAGTTGACAACCACTGATGTGCATTGTAAATGAGCAAGGCAGCAGTGGGCTCCTTTGTGTTTTGACAGCCCTGCCAATGCTTCCCCTTCCCATTCTGCAGCCCATAATAATCCCCAATCATTGTATAATTACAGTTTGAGTTGTTGAACATAAACTGGCTTGAGAAATAGGCAGATTAAAACGGTCCATAATAATTATAGACAGGCAGACGGGAACCTACAGAATAAATGACTTTGTTTGAGGAACATATTAGCATCTAAATAAGGCAGACCATGTAATAGTTTGTTTTACATTCTTGTATTCAAGTTAAATGGGGTGATTTTAACCAAGCGCTGAAAGCTCATATTGATTTGAAATAAGTGTTTACACTCTGAACTCTGCTGTATTGGTTTCAAAACTGGATAAACAAAGCATTTGGCTTTGATTTCAGCGTTTCCAAATGTTTGAAACTCATGGGTAAAATAAATACAGATCAACACTTTATAAATACTGAACGCTTTCTGTACGATCGGTCTCAGAAGATATTGGTTTCTGCTGATGATACTGTCGCAGTTAGCTGCCGCTACACACCACATAATTGGCTTTTGCTCGGCTTCTCCACCATAAGGACACAGGTCGATGTTGAATAATCCAGTTCATCGCAGAGTTTTGGAGAAATTGATGGACAGGGCAGAAGGTAACAGCTAGCATGCTAGTACTCTCTTGAGTGTGTGTGTGGTGACGGCTGGTTTAACCTGCGTGCACCTCAGGTGTTGCAGCTTCACCCAACCCCAGACTACTGAGGCAGGGCCAGGTGAGGGTACTTCTTATACTTCTCTAGACATACTGTACATTTGTCAATCTGTTCTATTATTTTTTTATTATTCTACTGTTTATTTCTCTATTGTTTTATTCTATTGCTATGCAACCTGGCACAAGAATTTCCTTCGGGATGAATAAAGTTCTATCTTATCTTATCTTATCTTATCTTAAACCAGCCACCAACCACACACACACTCCACAGATAGATTTCCTTTTTGAACTTTTAATCTACTTTCCTCTCTTTCCCTTTCCATAAAATATGAATATGTGATTGGATAAACATTAAATTCATCAATGGCAATGAAGGAACAGTTACACTGCTAGCCAGGCTTTAACTTTAACTTAACAACTAAAAACCCTGAAATGAAATGACTGTTCTTCAAAGGGATTGACTATCTTGCTGGCAAAACACAAGCTTCAGTGATCAAATGTTTTAATAAAGGCTTGCTTAACTAGAGTTGAACATCTCAATTGACAAAGTGCTAAATTGATATTACGATATTGGATTTAAACCAACGGGGAAGATGGTTGTCAGTGTTGATTAATCCCCACTGTAGTCTCCATCTCTCTGTAAACACCATTAGGAGCTATCCGGTGCTAGGCTAACCATCTTAAAGGCTAAGATAATCATCTCTTGAAGTTAACTCAAGAGGTTCAACACCGCATTCACTTCTTAAGCCGTTTTAACTGCTTGATGAACACAAGCTCAGTACACACAAAACAAAGGATAAAACAGGATTAAGAGAGGGGGAGGGGGGAGAGGGGGGGAGAAAAAAGACAAAGGGAGATGGAGCAAGTGAGGTTTGAACACGCGGTTCCGTTATTATTCTTAAAGTATGCTGGAGCATGTTAGCCTGTCCATTTACAACGCTATGGTGACTCTCTAGGAACAAAGACACACTTGGTTGAGGCTTGATAAGCTCTAATTGGCTCCTCTGCAGACTTTATGTTCACCAGGTTTGTAATTTAGGCATCTCTCTCACTCTCTCTCTCTCTCTCTCTCTCTCTCTCTCTCTCTCTCTCTCTCGTTCTCTCTCTCTCTCTCGTTCTCTCTCGTTCTCTCACACCTCCCATGGTGATTTAAAGGTCGTGTAGCATTAGTGGTTGAGGCTAACCGTAGCGTAGCTGCTACCGAGCTGCAATGGTTTCCTCCCAAGCCACAGTCTGAAGGTCTTTGAAAAGCAGAGCTTGTAAAGCCTGGAAACAGCTGCCTGGCAGCCATCGATCTGACCATCAATCCACACTTCAAGCTGCTCTATGTAACCTTTACACTGCTGCTGTCACTGCTGTTCAACATGATGTATGACGATAGTAAAACCTTCCCTTCATCCCTTCAAGCTGATTGGTGGTTTATAAGTTAGAGCTCTGTTCACCACCCATCACCCTCCTAACCATCCCTGGAAGGAGGGATCCCTTGTCTGAGTTCCTTCTCAAGGTTTCTTCACTCTGGGTTTGGGAGGTTGGTCTTTGAAGTCCTATAACAGGGTCAGGGTTGGTGTCTTATTGCGTGGGTCGCTGAAGCCCTTTGGGACAAGAACTGGGGTTAAAGGGGCAGCAACCCAAACATGTTTTTTTTGTTTTAAACCTCGAACATTTTCCTGTAAATAAATGTCTGTAAAGTCACTATCTATCACCGGACGAGTTAACACAATGGTGACTGAGCCTATTGTTCAGTCTCTGCCAACCTATTTGTGAAATTTTTTTAGTACACTTCAACGTCGGCGAAGATGTGTGTGTGTGTGTGTGTGTGTGGATGTGTGTAACTCCGTCTGTCCGAGAGACGGTGACGCTTCTCTGACACTTACAGCACAACATTGTGTGTTACTGCATTTCATATACAAAATCTTACAGTCTCACAATGTTGGCCATAACCATGGGGATAACAGCCCCCCACCCCCCTAGAACTCTTAGCCAAAAACTAAAAATACTCCTTGTGTTCAAATTTCAGCTGAAAAAGGGGGTTCATCTACACTTTACGAGCGATACTAATGAAGTTAACCCAACCAATATCTTGCATCAAGACTAAACTGACCCAACGTTTTTTAGAGGTAAAACATTGCTGGTTGATTGAGTCATGTGGGCAGATTATTGATTATACTTTAAAACACTCATACCCTTAAACGATAGCGTTTCACTATAGCTGCCGTGAAATAGAGACATAGATCAAGGTGGAGGGTGGGGGGGGTCATTTTGGTAGACGAACACACTTATTCCAAGAGGTGTCTCTGGATCACTCCCTGAAATGTCACATGAAAAAAGAGAAGAGAAAAAAGCAATAAAGCTCCAGTGTATTCTCTTTTATTACACTCAGCTAAACACACGGCCACTGTGAGGCAATAACAGCAGTAATCTTGTTAGGTTAATGATGATGAAGTGTATTCAGGCTGCAGACTTATTAAATATGAAACATGGCAGCCATGTTGTTCAACAGTAAGCTGTGTAGTAATAGTTGTGTCTCTGTAGAATAATTAGTCTCCCTCTTCTTCAACGGCACACTTTGTCTCAGCTTTGTTATGGCTTTGCATGGCCGAATTGTATCTACCTGTTCTCTGTCTCTTTCTCTCATTCTCAAAATTGCCTCTCTTCGCTCTGTCCTCTGTCTCTCTCTCTCTCTCTCTCTCTCTCTCTCTCTCTCTCTCTCTCTCTCGCTCTCTCTCTTGCTGTCTTTATATTTCTCTGTTTTCTGTTGTCTCCTCTCTCTGTCTCTCTCTTTGGGGGGGAGGGGGGGGGGGGGTCTCTGGTCGAAGGATAAAGGTGCCAGAAGGTGCCGGTTCTTTTAATGTATTCTATCCTTTGTCTGTGACGTTGAACTGCAGGTTGTGGTGTGGCGGTGGCGGCGGTGGGTTGCTGGCCGCTACCAGCCAGGGCTTTGTGTCCCTGCTCCTCAGACAAGACTGGTGCTGGTGGAGAGGACCACGGGTAGCATTAGCATATTGACAAAGGAAGGGGAGTCAGTGGGATAATTGGGGTGCGGCATTGTTAGCATTTAATTGCTTTGCACATTTATGTTTTGTACTGTGTACTGATTGCTTCATAGTTTGATTGATTTATATGAATCTCACACACACACACACACGCACACACACACACACACAACACACACACACACACCACTGCAAATTTTTCTAATCATCAATCTCAAATCTCGTTAATAATGCATCATGCCGGTTGCAGCCAATCACCAATCACAGCCTAGCATGCATCACTGCACTCCTGCTATTGGCTGTTGAGGAGGAGGGGGCTGGGTGACCGCCGTCTTTTATTGAATCAACAACTCTTTCTTGCCCTCAGGAATAACCTGGCCCCTCCTCTTGGGAGGAGAATCCGGGAAAATATGTACGACTAAACTCCCAGAGGGGAGGTGCTACGTCTCCTCTCCATCACATCAAGGGGGGGGGGTGGGGGGGGAGGTGGAGGTGAAGGTTCAACAAAAGCTGTGGTGTTGGTGTTGGTGTGGTGGGTGGATGGAGGTGGCGATGTTTGAGGACGTGGGGTGAGTTTGGTGTTGGTTGAGGTGGAGGAGATAATGGGGTGCTGTGGTGGAGGTGGGGGTTATCGGTTGGGCGGGGTGGTGGTTTGAGGAGGTGGGCGTCCAGAACAGCTCAGGTGTCCACCACTGGGACTGAGGAGGAGGAGGAGAGCGGAGGTTTGGGGAGAACAATGAATTATTTAAAACCACAGAGGCGGCGATGACTTTGCTGTGACTGCAGAAAGAGTTCTAGCTTGATAGCATCTTCTTTCTTTCTTTATTCTTTCTTGAGTTAAAGGATGCTTGTAATTGAACCGGTAATACAGGAGTCTCCAGGACACGTGAGCTAGCCTAGCGTCCTGCAGGTGCTCTGCACCCCAGCTCTGCTCTGTGTCCTGCACATTTATTTATGGGTTTTCCCACAGAACCTTCAGAGCACAAAGATAACGGTCCGTATTCCTCCGGCTGCGTGTTTCGTTTAATACCAGCGTCCATCAAACTATCTCTGAGGTCTGCTTCTCTCAACAATACGCTGCATCACAAACACATTCAGACAAAACACAGAGGAAAATAACACAATTTTTCTTTCACGGTTTCTAATCTGTTTTCAACCTGGAGAACAATCTTGTCTGTAGCCTGTGTATTAGTTCCGGTGTTCACACTGGGCTGGACAAGATGGACTTTTCTGGTTTCCCATGATGCATTGCTTCTCCCATGAGATCCTTGCCCTGATCTTTACTAAACTGCAACCCTCACCTGTAAGATTCAAGATTCAAGATCTTTAATGTTCACAGACACATACAGGATGTGCAGTGAAATTAAAAAGTGGCGACGCCCAGCGGAATGTGCGACAGAACAAATACAAATAACCAAAGAATCAAATATCCACACTAATTTATAGTCCTCACAGCAAAACGTTTATTTTTTTGGGTTTTTTTTGGACTGACAAATATGAGCAGATAGGCAAAATAAACAGGGAAAAAGGGGGAACCATCACATTCAGCTGTGTTCTCACATAGGGTGTGTACATCCTGACCGGATGCATATAGCGTAGAAATGTGAGTTATTATTTTGGTAGTCATGTCATTTTTGTTGGTAATTACTTGTCATTACAGGGAGACATTGTTGTGTCTTTAGCCTATAGGTAAGTGTATATTTACGTTGATTTAGGATTTGACAGTACTACGAATGTCTTGAATACTCTCAGTATCACCAACAAAAAATGCCCATGTGTGCATTCTGATGTACAAACCCTATAAGAGAGCACTGCTTCATTGAGACTGCAATTCTACCGGTTCATTCTTCTATAAGTCGAAGCTATAGACGAAGTTTGGGCAGCCAGCTGTAATATTGCACACAATATGAATAAATAATATTCTGAAAACACTCAGAGGGCTGAGGTTCTACCCACAATATCTCTCCTCTGTGATCTGCGATGTTGTGTCCTATAGCGCGTTCACACTGTACATTCTCTCCCTCGCTTCTCACTCTTCTTCCCGGATGTTTTTTTTTAAATGTATTGTTGTTTTTGTGGCTCTATAATGATGGTCTCCATGGAGATCAAGCATATGATGCAGAATCTGACCATCTGGCTCTTATTGCCGGGGGAGAGGAGGGAGGGAGGAGGAGAGAGGGAGGAGGAGGAGGAGGAGAGAGAGAGAGGAGGAGGAGGAGAGATACAGAGGGAGGAGGGGGGTGGGGGAGGAATGACTGACTCATTCTAGCATGTCCAATTTGATTAATAAGACAATTATTATGATTAAGACATTATTGAGAAAAACATATATTCTTCTATTCATTAGTTAATCTCCATGCAAGTTTATGACACAAAGTGTGGTTTCTTTCTTACCAAGTCAAAGTATGTAAGCAAGGAACATAATATATTGCTTGATTTTTTGTTTGGTTAGGTTTAGTTGTAATAGTTGGCAGATGTTGATTATTGGAGGGCGAGGCTTTAAGTTGGAGATTGGGATTCAGAAATAGTGGTTTACCAAAATAAAAGCATCATGAAAGGCAAATAAAAGGGAAATAATGAATATATTGGAAACAAGCTTTCTCTTTTACTAAAGAGAAGCAGGAAACAGGAAACCAGATCTTTCCAACTGTTGGCTGGAAATGTTTTATTTGGCCTGGAACCAGAACAACAGGCCAACAGTCTGCAGAGAATGTGTGTGTGTGCGTGTGTGTGTGTGCGTGTGTGTGTGTGTGTGTGTGTGTGTGTGTGTGTGTGTGTGTGTGCTATCCATAATGATGTTTATAAAGTATATCCTTCACTTGGACAGGAAGTGGCTAGGGCAGTCGGAAGTGTGTGTGTGTGTGTGTGTGTGTGTGTGTGTGTGTGTGTGTGTGTGTGTGTGTGTGTGTGTGTGTGTGTGTGTATGTGTGTGCATGCGTGTCTGTGTGTGTGCGTGCTCTGGTTAACTCCGCCCCCCTGGTGAAACCAAGACATATGTTTGTCTCTTCTCTCTCTTTCATGTGCTGATCCAGCCAATAACACTTTCTGTTCAAAATTCTCCATCTGTCTGTCTGTCTGTCTGTCTGTCTGTCTGTCGGTCTGCCAGTCTGTCTGTCTGTCTGTCTGTCTGTCTGTCTTCATAACACCACCAAGTGTTTTCCAGCAGTGAGACAGCAGCTGGCATCATTTGGGTTCCTTGACTTCTCTCTCCCTCCTTTGTAGCAGAGCGGCTCCCACCCTGATGTGTGTTTATTACTGCTGGAAACTGTGGTTAGACTTCAGACTCAACGCTTTGGAACAAAAGAACAAGGACAGTTTCACTATAAAGGCTTTAATTCCCTGTAGTCGGGAGGAGAGACTCTTCTGGAAGCTTCACAAGTTAAACAGAACAAGGGCACAACTCTCTAGTGAGTCCAGTTCACTTGACAAGGTTGTCCGTATATACCTCACCTATATAGGCCTTCACATTAAAAGCACTCACCTTCAGTTGACAAGGTGCCCATAGATACCTAGTAGCCTACATAGGCCTTCACATTAAAAGCGCTCACCTTCAGTTGACAAGGTGCCCATAGATACCTAGTAGCCTACATAGGCCTTCACATTAAAAGCACTCACCTTCAGTTGACAAGGTGCCCATAGATACCTAGTAGCCCTAATGGCTATGGGCCTTCACAAACATCCAAAGTCAAGTGTGAAAGAACACATCAATAAAGTTAATATCCGCTCCAGTCAGAAAGCATCATGGTTCCAAAACAGACGCTGCTCTCATGAGAAGAACACTGTCTACAAATGTATCTGGACTCTCAGGCTGTAATTCTGTCCAGATGACATCACTGAGGAAGACATTTGGAGAGTGAGGGCAGATGGAAACCTAACATCCGCCCTGGTGGTTGTGGTGGTGTGTAAGGGTGGTCTGGTTGGTTGGCCCGGGCCCCCCCAGCCCCCTAATGGGAGCCCCAGCAGAGAGTGTCCTGGGGGTCACTTCAAGGTCAACACTGGGTCCAGAGCTCAGCTAACTATCAGTTTGTTACATCGACAGGTTGTTATTTTAAGAGAGAGAGAGAGAGGAAGGAGAGAGAGGAAGAGAGAGAGAGAGAGAAAGAGAGAGATTTCCAGCTGTGGGAGATGTCTCTCGCTCACAAGCGGGATGCTAACAGTGTAGCACAGCAGGGTGGCTGCAACAGTTGCTCTGTGAGCTGGGATAGCAGGCTTCTCTCTGAGCGATGGGGAACGCCGCTAAAGGTAATTCATGAACGGAGGAGGAGGCGGCCAAGGCAGGGTCAGTGAGACAGTGATGGAGAGGCAGTGATGGAGGGGCAGCCGGGACCGCTAGCTGGGCTGGAGCTACGCTAGCTTACCTGCTGTTGGAATCCTTACTGGCACTGGGTAGTAGCTTGCTGAAGCTAGCCTAACCCTCACCCACGCTACAATGCTAGCAGATCTTCAGTGAGTGTCATTCATCCTGAAGGATAGCTCATTAAATAATTATGGGATGTTGGTTATGATCGAGCATCAAAGGAGTCCCGTCCCCCGGTGCTCTATCTTCATTTAGATCTTTTCTTTGACTTTTTCAATTCTTATTCCTCTCAGACATCAGAGTCTCAACAGTGAATAGGTAGTAGACTTTAGATCAGAAGTAAAACCCCTCAATTCAAATATATATTACCTATATTGTTAATCTATTAGGCTTATACACTTTACATTCATTATTCTATTGATTTTATTCTTATGTTGTTGGTATTTTTGAGCAACCTCTGGCACAAGAATTTATTTCAGGATTAATAGTTATATCTTATCTTATCTTTATTGAGTGTCAGTATGCCTCCTTAGCAACCAGTTTCAGCGCTATCTCCCTTGCCTGTCTCCACCAACATCAGCAAGTCATCATTGAAGAAGGGTGCACTCTTACTCTGAAGGATCTGACACGCTTTTACTCTGAAGGCTCAGGCGTGTCGTGAAGCGGTGTGGAGTGTGAAGAGAACCGCCCAACCGGTCTTGAGACCCAGTTCACCTTTTTACTGTTTAACCGCTTAGAAACACACAAGCGCCTATTGTGAAAATGAATTGTGAACTACTCTCGAATGCAATAACCCCCCAACTCCAAAACGGTAGGGAAGCAAGTAGAGGTGCACCAGCACAAGATACATACAGAGGGATCATTGGGCAATAGCGTCTTATGAGGTTATTGTGTGCGTGGCTGCAAAATGCGTTTGAGCGCGAGATAAGTGCAGTTTGGACATCCATGCCTCTCGCGACTAAACGCTTGGTGTTTGATGCCTAAACCGATGTTGCCCCACTGTCTTATGATGTACTCATGCCCACACAAGCATTGGTAAGGTCGGATAAACGTTTCCATGAAAGTTGTGAAGACCCATCACCTTTTACTGTTTAACCGCTTAGAAACACACAAGCGCCTATTGTGAAAATGAATTGTGAACTACTCTCGAATGCAATAACCCCCCAACTCCAAAACGGTAGGGAAGCAAGTAGAGGTGCACCAGCACAAGATACATACAGAGGGATCATTGGGCAATAGCGTCTTATGAGGTTATTGTGTGCGTGGCTGCAAAATGCGTTTGAGCGCGAGATAAGTGCAGTTTGGACATCCATGCCTCTCGCGACTAAACGCTTGGTGTTTGATGCCTAAACCGATGTTGCCCCACTGTCTTATGATGTACTCATGCCCACACAAGCATTGGTAAGGTCGGATAAACGTTTCCATGAAAGTTGTGAAGACCCATCACCTTTTACTGTTTAACCGCTTAGAAACACACAAGCGCCTATTGTGAAAATGAATTGTGAACTACTCTCGAATGCAATAACCCCCCAACTCCAAAACGGTAGGGAAGCAAGTAGAGGTGCACCAGCACAAGATACATACAGAGGGATCATTGGGCAATAGCGTCTTATGAGGTTATTGTGTGCGTGGCTGCAAAATGCGTTTGAGCGCGAGATAAGTGCAGTTTGGACATCCATGCCTCTCGCGACTAAACGCTTGGTGTTTGATGCCTAAACCGATGTTGCCCCACTGTCTTATGATGTACTCATGCCCACACAAGCATTGGTAAGGTCGGATAAACGTTTCCATGAAAGTTGTGAAGACCCATCACCTTTTACTGTTTAACCGCTTAGAAACACACAAGCGCCTATTGTGAAAATGAATTGTGAACTACTCTCGAATGCAATAACCCCCCAACTCCAAAACGGTAGGGAAGCAAGTAGAGGTGCACCAGCACAAGATACATACAGAGGGATCATTGGGCAATAGCGTCTTATGAGGTTATTGTGTGCGTGGCTGCAAAATGCGTTTGAGCGCGAGATAAGTGCAGTTTGGACATCCATGCCTCTCGCGACTAAACGCTTGGTGTTTGATGCCTAAACCGATGTTGCCCCACTGTCTTATGATGTACTCATGCCCACACAAGCATTGGTAAGGTCGGATAAACGTTTCCATGAAAGTTGTGAAGACCCATCACCTTTTACTGTTTAACCGCTTAGAAACACACAAGCGCCTATTGTGAAAATGAATTGTGAACTACTCTCGAATGCAATAACCCCCCAACTCCAAAACGGTAGGGAAGCAAGTAGAGGTGCACCAGCACAAGATACATACAGAGGGATCATTGGGCAATAGCGTCTTATGAGGTTATTGTGTGCGTGGCTGCAAAATGCGTTTGAGCGCGAGATAAGTGCAGTTTGGACATCCATGCCTCTCGCGACTAAACGCTTGGTGTTTGATGCCTAAACCGATGTTGCCCCACTGTCTTATGATGTACTCATGCCCACACAAGCATTGGTAAGGTCGGATAAACGTTTCCATGAAAGTTGTGAAGACCCATCACCTTTTACTGTTTAACCGCTTAGAAACACACAAGCGCCTATTGTGAAAATGAATTGTGAACTACTCTCGAATGCAATAACCCCCCAACTCCAAAACGGTAGGGAAGCAAGTAGAGGTGCACCAGCACAAGATACATACAGAGGGATCATTGGGCAATAGCGTCTTATGAGGTTATTGTGTGCGTGGCTGCAAAATGCGTTTGAGCGCGAGATAAGTGCAGTTTGGACATCCATGCCTCTCGCGACTAAACGCTTGGTGTTTGATGCCTAAACCGATGTTGCCCCACTGTCTTATGATGTACTCATGCCCACACAAGCATTGGTAAGGTCGGATAAACGTTTCCATGAAAGTTGTGAAGACCCATCACCTTTTACTGTTTAACCGCTTAGAAACACACAAGCGCCTATTGTGAAAATGAATTGTGAACTACTCTCGAATGCAATAACCCCCCAACTCCAAAACGGTAGGGAAGCAAGTAGAGGTGCACCAGCACAAGATACATACAGAGGGATCATTGGGCAATAGCGTCTTATGAGGTTATTGTGTGCGTGGCTGCAAAATGCGTTTGAGCGCGAGATAAGTGCAGTTTGGACATCCATGCCTCTCGCGACTAAACGCTTGGTGTTTGATGCCTAAACCGATGTTGCCCCACTGTCTTATGATGTACTCATGCCCACACAAGCATTGGTAAGGTCGGATAAACGTTTCCATGAAAGTTGTGAAGACCCATCACCTTTTACTGTTTAACCGCTTAGAAACACACAAGCGCCTATTGTGAAAATGAATTGTGAACTACTCTCGAATGCAATAACCCCCCAACTCCAAAACGGTAGGGAAGCAAGTAGAGGTGCACCAGCACAAGATACATACAGAGGGATCATTGGGCAATAGCGTCTTATGAGGTTATTGTGTGCGTGGCTGCAAAATGCGTTTGAGCGCGAGATAAGTGCAGTTTGGACATCCATGCCTCTCGCGACTAAACGCTTGGTGTTTGATGCCTAAACCGATGTTGCCCCACTGTCTTATGATGTACTCATGCCCACACAAGCATTGGTAAGGTCGGATAAACGTTTCCATGAAAGTTGTGAAGACCCATCACCTTTTACTGTTTAACCGCTTAGAAACACACAAGCGCCTATTGTGAAAATGAATTGTGAACTACTCTCGAATGCAATAACCCCCCAACTCCAAAACGGTAGGGAAGCAAGTAGAGGTGCACCAGCACAAGATACATACAGAGGGATCATTGGGCAATAGCGTCTTATGAGGTTATTGTGTGCGTGGCTGCAAAATGCGTTGAGCGCGAGATAAGTGCAGTTTGGACTCCATGCCTCTCGCGACTAAACGCTTGGTGTTTGATGCCTAAACCGTGTTGCCAATGTCTTCATGATGTCTCTGCCCACACAGCTCTGCTCTGTGTCCTGCACATTTATTTATGGGTTTTCCCACAGAACCTTCAACACAAGATAACGGTCGTATTCCTCCGGCTGCGTGTTTCGTTTAATACCAGCGTCCATCAAACTATCTCTGAGGTCTGCTTCTCTCAACAATACGCTGCATCACAAAAACACATTCAGACAAAACACAGAGGAAAATAACACAATCGTTTCTTTCACGGTTTCTAATCTGTTTTGAACCTGGAGAACAATCTTGTCTGTAGCCTGTGTTAGTTCCGGTGTTCACACTGGGCTGGACAAGATGGACTTTTCTGGTTTCCCATGATGCATTGCTTCTCCCATGAGATCCTTGCCCTGATCTTTACTAAACTGCAACCCTCACCTGTAAGATTCAAGATTCAAGATCTTTAATGTTCACAGACACATACAGGATGTGCAGTGAAATGAAAAAGTGGCGATGCCCAGCGGAATGTGCAACAGAACAAATACAAATAACCAAAGAATCAAATATCCACACTATTTATAGTCCTCACAGCAAAACGTTTATTTTTTTGTTTTTTTTGGACTGACAAATATGAGCAGATAGTCAAATAAACAGCAAGCAAATAGGCAAATAAACAGGGAAAAAGGGGAACCATCACATTCAGCTGTGTTCTCACATAGGGTGTGTACATCCTGACCGGATGCATATAGCGTAGAAATGTGAGTTATTATTTTGGTAGTCATGTCATTTTTGTTGGTAATTACTTGTCATTACAGGGGAGACATTGTTGTGTCTTTAGCCTATAGGTAAGTGTATACTTACGTTGATTTAGGATTTGACAGTACTACGAATGTCTTGAATACTCTCAGTATCACCAACAAAAATGCCCATGTGTGCATTCTGATGTACAAACCCTATAAGAGAGCACTGCTTCATTGAGACGACAATTCTACCGGTTCATTCTTCTATAAGTCGAAGCTATAGACGAAGTTTGGGCAGCCAGCTGTAATATTGCACACAATATGAATAAATAATATTCTGAAAACACTCAGAGGGCTGAGGTTCTACCCACAATATCTCTCCTCTGTGATCTGCGATGTAGTGTCCTATAGCGCGTTCACACTGTACATTCTCTCCCTTGCTTCTCGCTCTTCTCCCGGATGTTTTTCTTTTTAAATGTATTGTTGTTTTTGTGGCTCTATAATGATGGTCTCCATGGGGATCAAGCATATGATGCAGAATCTGACCATCTGGCTCTTATTGCCGGGGGAGAGGAGGGAGGGAGGAGGAGAGAGGGAGGGAGGAGGAGGAGGAGAGAGAGAGAGAGGAGGAGGACGAGGAGAGAGAGAGGAGGAGGAGAGATACAGAGGGAGGAGGGGGTGGGGGGAGGAATGACTGACTCATTCTAGCATGTCCAATTTGATTAATAAGACAATTATTATGATTAAGACATTATTGAGAAAAACATATATTCTTCTATTCATTAGTTAATCTCCATGCAAGTTTATGACACAAAGTGTGGTTTCCTTCTTACCAAGTCAAAGTATGTAAGCAAGGAACATAATATATTGCTTGATTATCTTTGTTTGGTTAGGATTAGTTGTAATAGTTGGCAGATGTTGATTATTGGAGGGCGAGGCTTTAAGTTGGAGATTGGGATTCAGAAATAGTGGTTTACCAAAATAAAAGCATCATGAAAGGCAAATAAAAGGGAAATAATGAATATATTGGAAACAAGCTTTCTCTTTTACTAAAGAGAAGCAGGAAACAGGAAACCAGATCTTTCCAACTGTTGGCTGGAAATGTTTTATTTGGCCTGGAACCAGAACAACAGGCCAACAGTCTGCAGAGAATGTGTGTGTGTGTGTGTGTGTGTGTGTGCGTGTGTGTGTGTGTGTGCGTGTGTGTGTGCTATCCTATGTGTGTTATGTAATTTCATGGGAATTGTGTGTGGGTGGTGTGTGTGTGTGTGTGTGTGTGTGTGTGTGTGTGTGTGTGTGTGTGTGTGTGTGTGTGTGTGTGTGTGTGTGTGTATGCGTGTCTGTGTGTGTGCGTGCTCTGGTAAACTCCGCCCCCCTGGTGAAACCAAGACATATGTTTGTCTCTTCTCTCTCTTTCATGTGCTGATCCAGCCAATAACACTTTCTGTTCAAAATTCTCCATCTGTCTGTCTGTCTGCCTGTCTGTCTGTCTGTCGGTCTGCCAGTCTGTCTGTCTGTCTGTCTGTCTGTCTGTCTGTCTTCATAACACCACCAAGTGTTTTCCAGCAGTGAGACAGCAGCTGGCATCATTTGGGTTCCTTGACTTCTCTCTCCCTCCTTTGTAGCAGAGCGGCTCCCACCCTGATGTGTGTTTATTACTGCTGGAAACTGTGGTTAGACTTCAGACTCAACGCTTTGGAACAAGAAGAACAAGGACAGTTTCACTATAAAGGCTTTAATTCCCTGTAGTCGGGAGGAGAGACTCTTCTGGAAGCTTCACAAGTTAAACAGAACAAGGGCACAACTCTCTAGTGAGTCCAGTTCACTTGACAAGGTTGTCCGTATATACCTCACCTATATAGGCCTTCACATTAAAAGCACTCACCTTCAGTTGACAAGGTGCCCATAGATACCTAGTAGCCTACATAGGCCTTCACATTAAAAGCGCTCACCTTCAGTTGACAAGGTGCCCATAGATACCTAGTAGCCTACATAGGCCTTCACATTAAAAGCACTCACCTTCAGTTGACAAGGTGCCCATAGATACCTAGTAGCCTAATGTCTATGGGCCTTCACAAACATCCAAAGTCAAGTGTGAAAGAACACATCATAAAGTTAATATCCGCTCCAGTCAGAAAGCATCATGGTTCCAAAACAGACTGGTGCTCTCATGAGAAGAACACTATCTACAAATGTATCTGGACTCTCAGGCTGTAATTCTGTCCAGATGACATCACTGAGGAAGACATTTGGAGAGTGAGGGCAGATGGAAACCTAACATCAGCCCTGGTGGTTGTGTGTGTGTAAGGGTGGTCTGGTTGGTTGGCCCGGCCCCCCCCAGCCCCCTAATGGGAGCCCCAGCAGAGAGTGTCCTGGGGGTCACTTCAAGGTCAAAACTGGGTCCAGAGCTCAGCTAACTATCAGTTTGTTACATCGACAGGTTGTTATTTTAACTGCTTGATGAACACAAGCTCAGTACACACAAAACAAAGGATACAACAGGATTAAGAGAGAGGAGAGGGGGGAGAGGGGGGAGAAAAAAAGACAAAGGGAGATGGAGCAAGTGAGGTTTTAACATGCGGTTCCGTTATTATTCTTAAATTATGCTGGAGCATGTTAGCCTGTCCATTTACAACGCGACGGTGACTCTCTAGGAACGAAGACACACTTGGTTGAGGCTTGATAAGCTCTAATTGGCTCCTCTGCAGACTTGTTTACCAGGTTTGTAATTTAGCATCTCTCTCTCTCTCTCTCCCTCTCTCTCTCTCTCTCTCTCTCTCTCTCTCTCTCTCTCTCGTTCTCTCTCGTTCTCTCACACCTCCCATGGTGATTTAAAGGTCGTGTAGCATTAGTGGTTGAGGCTAACCGTAGCGTAGCTGCTACCGAGCTGCAATGGTTTCCTCCCAAGCCACAGTCTGAAGGTCTTTGAAAAGCAGAGCTTGTAAAGCCTGGAAACAGCTGCCTGGCAGCCATCGATCTGACCATCAATCCACACTTCAAGCTGCTCTATGTAACCTTTACACTGCTGCTGTCACTGCTGTTCAACATGATGTACGGTGATAGTAAAACCTTCCCTTCATCCCTTCAAGTTGATTGGTGGTTTTCTGTTCACCACCCATCACCCTCCTAAGCATCCCTGGAAGGAGGGATCCCTCGTCTGGGTTCCTTCTCAAGGTTTCTTCACTCTGGGTTTGGGAGGTTGGTCTTTGAAGTCCTATAACAGGGTCAGGGTTGGTGTCTTATTGCGTGGGTCGCTGAAGCCCTTTGGGACAAGAACTGGGGTTAAAGGGGCAGCAACCCAAACATGTTTTTTTTGTTTTAAACCTCGAACATTTTCCTGTAAATAAATGTCTGTAAAGTCACTATCTATCACCGGACGAGTTAACACAATGGTGACTGAGCCTATTGTTCAGTCTCTGCCAACCTATTTGTGAAATTTTTTTAGTACACTTCAACGTCGGCGAAGATGTATGTGTGTGTGTGTGTGTGTGTGTGGATGTGTGTAACTCCGTCTGTCCGAGAGACGGTGACGCTTCTCTGACACTTACAGTACACCATTGTGTGTTACTGCATTTCATATACAAAATCTTACAGTCTCACAACGTTAGCCATAACCATGGGGATAACAGCCCCCCCACCCCCCTAGAACTCTTAGCCAAAAACTACAAATACTCCTTGTGTTCAAATCTCAGCTGAAAAAGGGGGTTCACCTGCACTTTACGAGCGATACTAATAAAGTTAACCCAACCAATATCTTGCATCAAGACGAAACTGACCCAACTTTTTTTAGAGGTAAAACATTGCTGGTTGATTGAGTCATGTGGGCAGATTATTGATTATACTTTAAAACACTCATACCCTTAAACGATAGCGTTTCACTATAGCTGCCGTGAAATAGAGACATAGATCAGGGTGGAGGGTGGGGGGTTCATTTTGGTAGACGAACGCACTTATTCCAAGAGGTGTCTCTGGATCACTCCCTGAAATGTCACATGAAAAAAGAGAAGAGAAAAAAGCAATAAAGCTCCAGTGTATTCTTCTTTTATTACACTCAGCTAAACACACGGCCACTGTGAGGCAATAACAGCAGTAATCTTGTTCGGTTAATGATGATGAAGTGTATTCAGGCTGCAGACTTATTAAATATGAAACATGGCAGCCATGTTGTTCGACAGTAAGCTGTGTAGTAATAGTTGTGTCTCTGTAGAATAATTAGTCTCCCTCTTCTTCAACGGCACACTTTGTCTCAGGCTTTGTTATGCTTTGCATGGCCGAATTGTATCTACCTTGTTCTCTGTCTGTCTCTCTCATTCTCAAAATTGCTCTCTCTCTCTGTCTCTCTGTCTCTCTCTCTCTCTCTCTCTCTCTCTCTCTCTCTCTCTCTCTCTCTCTCTCTCTCTCTCTCTCTCTCTCTCTCTCTCTCTCTCTCTGTCTCTCTCTCTGTCTCTCTCTTTGGGGGGAGGGGGGGTGGTCTCTGGTAGAGGGATAAAGGTGCCAGAAGGTGCCGGTCTTTAATGTATTCTATCCTTTTGTCTGTGACGTGACTGCAGGTTGTGGTGTGGCGGTGGCGGCGGTGGCTTGCTGGCCGCTACCAGCCAGGGCTTTGTGTCCCTGCTCCTCAGACAGACTGGTGCTGGTGGAGAGGACCACGGGTAGCATTAGCATATTGACAAAGGAAGGGGAGATCAGTGGGATAATTGGGGTGGCGGCATTGTTAGCATTTAATTGCTTTTGCACATTTATTTTTGTACTGTGTACTGATTGCTTCATAGTTGATTGATTTATATGAATCTCACACACACACACACACGCACACACACACACACACACACACACACACACCACTGCAAATTTTTCTAATCATCAATCTCAAATCTCGTTAATAATGCATCATGCCGGTTGCAGCCAATCACCAATCACAGCCTAGCATGCATCACTGCACTCCTGCTATTGGCTGTTGAGGAGGAGGGGGCTGTGTGACCGCAACTCTTTCTTGCCCTAACCTGGCCCCTCCTCTTGGGAGGAGAATCTGGGAAAATATGTACGACTAAACTCCCAGAGGGGAGGTGCTACGTCTCCTCTCCATCACATCAAGGGGGGGGGTGGGGGGGAGGTGGAGGTGAAGGTCAACAAAAGCTGTGGTGTTGGTGTTGGTGTGGTGGGTGGATGGAGGTGGCGATGTTTGAGGACGTGGGGTGAGTTGGTGTTGGTTGAGGTGGAGGAGATAATGGGGTGCTGTGGTGGAGGTGGGGGTTATCGGTTGGGCGGGGTGGTGGTTTGAGGAGGTGGGCGTCCAGAACAGCTCAGGTGTCCACCACTGGGACTGAGGAGGAGGAGGAGAGCGGAGGTTTGGGGAGAACAATGAATTATTTAAAACCACAGAGGCGGCGATGACTTTGCTGTGACTGCAGAAAGAGTTCTAGCTTGATAGCATCTTCTTTCTTTCTTTATTCTTTCTTGAGTTAAAGGATGCTTGTAATTGAACCGGTAATACAGGAGTCTCCAGGACACGTGAGCTAGCCTAGCGTCCTGCAGGTGCTCTGCACCCCAGCTCTGCTCTGTGTCCTGCACATTTATTTATGGGTTTTCCCACAGAACCTACAACACAAGATAACAGTCGTATTCCTCCGGCTGCGTGTTTCGTTTAATACCAGCGTCCATCAAACCATCTCTGAGGTCTGCTTCTCTCAACAATACGCTGCATCACAAAAACACATTCAGACAAAACACAGAGGAAAATAACACAATCGTTTCTTTCACGGTTTCTAATCTGTTTTGAACCTGGAGAACAATCTTGTCTGTAGCCTGTGTTAGTTCCGGTGTTCACACTGGGCTGGACAAGATGGACTTTTCTGGTTTCCCATGATGCATTGCTTCTCCCATGAGATCCTTGCCCTGATCTTTACTAAACTGCAACCCTCACCTGTAAGATTCAAGATTCAAGATCTTTAATGTTCACAGACACATACAGGATGTGCAGTGAAATTAAAAAGTGGCGACGCCCAGCGGAATGTGCAACAGAACAAATACAAATAACCAAAGAATCAAATATCCACACTATTTATAGTCCTCACAGCAAAACGTTTATTTTTTTGTTTTTTTTGGACTGACAAATATGAGCAGATAGTCAAATAAACAGCAAGCAAATAGGCAAATAAACAGGGAAAAAGGGGAACCATCACATTCAGCTGTGTTCTCACATAGGGTGTGTACATCCTGACCGGATGCATATAGCGTAGAAATGTGAGTTATTATTTTGGTAGTCATGTCATTTTTGTTGGTAATTACTTGTCATTACAGGGGAGACATTGTTGTGTCTTTAGCCTATAGGTAAGTGTATATTTACGTTGATTTAGGATTTGACAGTACTACGAATGTCTTGAATACTCTCAGTATCACCAACAAAAATGCCCATGTGTGCATTCTGATGTACAAACCCTATAAGAGAGCACTGCTTCATTGAGACGACAATTCTACCGGTTCATTCTTCTATAAGTCGAAGCTATAGACGAAGTTTGGGCAGCCAGCTGTAATATTGCACACAATATGAATAAATAATATTCTGAAAACACTCAGAGGGCTGAGGTTCTACCCACAATATCTCTCCTCTGTGATCTGCGATGTAGTGTCCTATAGCGCGTTCACACTGTACATTCTCTCCCTCGCTTCTCGCTCTTCTTCCGGATGTTTTTTTTAAATGTATTGTTGTATTTGTGGCTCTATAATGATGGTCTCCATGGAGATCAAGCATATGATGCAGAATCTGACCATCTGGCTCTTATTGCCGGGGGAGAGGGAGGGAGGAGGAGAGAGAGGGAGGGAGGAGGAGGAGGAGAGAGAGAGAGGAGGAGGAGGAGAGATACAGAGGGAGGGGGGGGTGGGGGGAGGAATGACTGACTCATTCTAGCATGTCCAATTTGATTAATAAGACAATTATTATGATTAAGACATTATTGAGAAAAACATATATTCTTCTATTCATTAGTTAATCTCCATGCAAGTTTATGACACAAAGTGTGGTTTCCTTCTTACCAAGTCAAAGTATGTAAGCAAGGAACATAATATATTGCTTGATTATCTTTGTTTGGTTAGGATTAGTTGTAATAGTTGGCAGATGTTGATTATTGGAGGGCGAGGCTTTAAGTTGGAGATTGGGATTCAGAAATAGTGGTTTACCAAAATAAAAGCATCATGAAAGGCAAATAAAAGGGAAATAATGAATATATTGGAAACAAGCTTTCTCTTTTACTAAAGAGAAGCAGGAAACAGGAAACCAGATCTTTCCAACTGTTGGCTGGAAATGTTTTATTTGGCCTGGAACCAGAACAACAGGCCAACAGTCTGCAGAGAATGTGTGTGTGTGTGTGTGTGTGTGTGTGTGTGTGTGTGTGTGTGTGTGTGTGTGTGTGTGTGTGTGCTATCCATAATGATGTTTATGTATATCTTCTTGGGGTGTGTGTGTGTGTGTGTGTGTGTGTGTGTGTGTTTGTGTGTGTCTCTGTGTGTGTGTGTGTGTGTGTGTGTGTGTGTGTGTGTGTGTGTGTGTATGTGTGTGCATGCGTGTCTGTGTGTGTGCGTGCTCTGGTAAACTCCGCCCCCCTGGTGAAACCAAGACATATGTTTGTCTCTTCTCTCTCTTTCATGTGCTGATCCAGCCAATAACACTTTCTGTTCAAAATTCTCCATCTGTCTGTCTGTCTGCCTGTCTGTCTGTCTGTCGGTCTGCCGTGCGGGCAGGGATCGTATCGTGGGAGCACTAAGGCGGGGCTCTTAAACCGGGGTGCAAGCGAGGAGTCCGGACAGGGGAGGGGTTGTATCCTGACGAAGCACGCCGCTCTCTCCATGTGCTGACACACGCCACACAACACTTTTTGCTGTTCAAATTCTCCTGTCTGTCTGTCTGTCTGCCTGTCTGTCTGTCTGTCGGTCTGCCAGTCTGTCTGTCTGTCTGTCTGTCTGTCTGTCTTCATAACACCACCAAGTGTTTTCCAGCAGTGAGACAGCAGCTGGCATCATTTGGGTTCCTTGACTTCTCTCTCCCTCCTTTGTAGCAGAGCGGCTCCCACCCTGATGTGTGTTTATTACTGCTGGAAACTGTGGTTAGACTTCAGACTCAACGCTTTGGAACAAGAAGAACAAGGACAGTTTCACTATAAAGGCTTTAATTCCCTGTAGTCGGGAGGAGAGACTCTTCTGGAAGCTTCACAAGTTAAAACAGAACAAGGGCACAACTCTCTAGTGAGTCCAGTTCACTTGACAAGGTTTGTCCGTATATACCTCGCCCTATATAGGCCTTCACATTAAAAGCACTCACCTTTCAGTTGACAAGGTGCCCATAGATACCTAAGTAGCCACATAGGCCTTCACATTAAAAGCGGCTCACCTTCAGTTGACAAGGGTGCCCATAGATACCTAGTAGCCTACATAGGCCTTCACATTAAAAGCACTCACCTTCAGTTGACAAGGTGCCCATAGATACCTAGTAGCCTAATGTCTATGGGCCTTCACAAACATCCAAAGTCAAGTGTGAAAGAACACATCATAAAGTTAATATCCGCTCCAGTCAGAAAGCATCATGGTTCCAAAACAGACTGGTGCTCTCATGAGAAGAACACTATCTACAAATGTATCTGGACTCTCAGGCTGTAATTCTGTCCAGATGACATCACTGAGGAAGACATTTGGAGAGTGAGGGCAGATGGAAACCTAACATCCGCCCTGGTGGTTGTGTGTGTGTAAGGGTGGTCTGGTTGGTTGGCCCGGCCCCCCCCAGCCCCCTAATGGGAGCCCCAGCAGAGAGTGTCCTGGGGGTCACTTCAAGGTCAACACTGGGTCCAGAGCTCAGCTAACTATCAGTTTGTTACATCGACAGGTTGTTATTTTAGAGAGAGAGCGAGAGAGATTTCCAGCTGTGGGGAGATGTCTGTCGCCCGCGAGCGGGATGCTAACAGTGTAGCACAGCAGGGTGGCTGCAACAGTTGCTCTGTGAGCTGGGATAGCAGGCTTCTCTCTGAGTGATGGGGACGCCGCTAAAGGTTAATTCATGAACGGAGGAGGAGGCGGCAAGGAGGGTCAGTGAGACAGTGATGGAGCGGCAGTGATGGAGGGGCAGCCGGGACCGCTAGCTGGGCTGGAGCTACGCTAGCTTACCTGCTGTGGGTAACCAATAACAAGGTGGCATGCTAAAACTATGCTATCCCTCACCCACTGCATGGAATCCTTACTGGCACTGGGCAGTAGCTTGCTGAAGCTAGCCTAACCCTCACCCACGCTACAATGCTAGCAGATCTTCAGTGAGTGTCATTCATCCTGAAGGATAGCTTCATTAATATAATTATGGGATGTTGGTTATGATCTAGCATCAAAGGAGTCCCGTTCCCCCGGTGCTCTATCTTCATTTAGATCTTTTCTTCTGACTTTTTCAATTCTTTATTCCTCTCAGACATTCAGAGTCTCAACAGTGAATAGGTAGTAGACTTTAGATCAGAAGTAAAACCCCTCAATTCACAAATATATATTACCTATATTGTTAATCTATTAGGCTTATACACTTTACATTCATTATTCTATTGATTTTATTCTTATTGTTGTTGGTATTTTTGAGCAACCTCTGGCACAAGAATTTATTTCGGGATTAATAAAGTTATATCTTATCTTATCTTTATTAAGTGTAAGTATGCCCTCCTTAGCAACAGTTTCAGCGCTATCTCCCTTGCCTGTCTCCACCAACATTAGCCACTCATCTTTGAAGAAGGTTGCCACTCTTACTCTGAAGGATCTGACACGGCTTTTACTCTGAAGGCTCAGGCGTGTCGTGAAGCGGTGTGGAGTGTGAAGAGAACCGCCCAACCGGTGACTAACGACACAACTCACTGAGCGCGCTCAGACACGCCGGGAGCAGGACACCATCTTGGTTTTGATCCGTCTCATGGCCGGAGTGTTGCATCACACCTCTGAAGGTCTCTGTCACAGGATGTTACCCGTCGTCACGGTGCTCTGATGGCTTCTAATATGGGATGTTGTCCACTGACACCAGTGCAGCAGCAGCCATGTGCAGCAGTGTTTCCACGGTGACGGGTCACACGGTGCTGGCAGTAAGGCAGACGACTGCTGTGAGATATCTTTAGCTTGCGTCTTCACGTGACAGCTCGGTGCATCATTAGTAACAACACAACATATCTCGTTAAATAGCTGCTTTAGAGGTGCACAATGAGTCCAAGCTGTGTTGATGTGAACCTGGAAGAAGAAACTCCAACAACCACTTCTTGTAATTAAAGTATGAATTTATTCTCTCCTCTCCACGTTGTCTCATCCCCCCACCACAGAGCCACACAACACGTTGGTATCATAAGAAAGAAGCAGACAGTCATCCCCACTCGGCAGATGCTGAACACAGCTGCTAACCGGACCAGCCGCACCACAGCACATGTGTGTGCCAACCAGTCTCTGCAACGCTCCGAGACCACAGACATTAAATAGCAGTCAGTCAGCCGGTCAGGGGCCTCGCTGTACACAGAGCCTCAACAAACACAGCGAGGGGCACACCGAGTCTATGAGGATATCATAAAACTAACTGGCTGTTATTAAGGAAGCTCTTATCTTTTACCCATATCTGTACCCTGATTTATCACCTGGGATTAGGGCTGGGCGATAAAACGATAACGATATGTATCGCGATAGACACGTAATCAATATCAATAGAAAATGCGTCCGATAGAACGTTTCGATATTTTTTTTTCCTCGTTGGAAGAAACCGGAGCTTAGAGTCTAGCTCCACTTTGAAACCAGAGGTTGCGAAGCAAAATTGGTTGCATGAACAAAGGCACTCGTCCTCTGGTACCTAGCAACGTATGGAGTGACACGCTAATAGCCAATCATGTAACAGTATCACGGTGGTTGCCGCCATCTCGTTGTCTCGTGTTTGTTTCTTGAATAACAGAAGTGAAAAGATGAGTGCTGCAACGAGCGAGGAAAATTGTCGACAAAAATGGAAAGGTCAGCTCGCCAGTATGAACAGCTTTTTGGTTTATAAGTCAGGAAAAGTAGTCAGAACAATGTTGTCTGCCAAATTATGACGCGTCGGTCCCCACCAAGACTGGTAATACACACCAACTTGTAAACCCAACTTCTCAGATCTACAAGGTTTCTCTATGTTTTACATTTAAACACTTTGCACATGTTTTGTAACACTTTATTTTTGTTAAGCCACTTTATTATTGATAATTGTTAAGTTTCATTGTGATTTAAATTTTCATTCAGAACTTATGTTTCATTTTATATATTTGAGTGTTTTCCATGGTTGTGTTGACATTCCTTTTCCCTGTCTGCCTATACAATCAGAGGAAGGTTAAGTTTAAAATTAAAAATGTTTAAATTTAGTATATTTTTCTCCTGGTCCTTATTTTAAATAGGTCATGACAAATTATCAATAATTATCGATATCGACCGATATGAAACACTTATATCGTGATACAGTTTTCAGCCATATCGCCCAGCCCTACCTGGGATTGATAGTATTAAAGCCTAATATTTAAGTACATCCTATATCTGGACACAGATATAGACCAGCAGAACATCTACAGTCATTTGTCATCTTGGAGGATGTTTTTTTCCCATCTACTGATTGTTTAACAATTTTCTATTCTTTGGACGTCACTTAATAATTCCAGATTAGCGTCCACTTCCAGCTGTCCTGATGGGAAGATCTGAGTCTGTGTGCAGGAAAAGCTGGTCTGGATCTGGTCTACATATGGTTTAGGATTTGTATGGGATCTGGATATGGTCAAGATTTGGTTCTAGATCTGGTATAGACATGGTTGAGATCTGGTCTACATCTGGTCTAGAGTTTGTCTAGAGCTTGTCTAGAGCCTGTCTAGATCTGATCTAGAGCATGTTTAGATCTGGTCTAGAGCCTGTCTAGATCTGGTCTAGCTCTCCCATCCCCAGCATGGCTGGGGCTGCAGGGTAAATAGCTTTGACTAGAGACGTGTCAAGGCTGTCAGTTTCCACACTTTGATCCTCATGAAACAATTCTCCTCAGCTCTAATCCAATAAACCTGGAGGGGGGTTATAATAATCATACCTGTACCTCCTCTGGGACTGATACATACTCTTTTTGTCAATCAGAACACCTTAATTCAGGGCCTCAGTATATACATTCTGTCTAATAATGAGCACATACAACGTAGTATAAATGTTAAGAAAGAGCAGAGATTATGGAACGAGTGCGAAGCCAGCAAACAGCCATGACATCTTTGAGCTTCAAAAGCTTTTTCCTGTCTGAGACATTTACCTTTGATATACATGTTCATGAAAATCCCATCCACATACTTTATATATCTAGAACAGAGCAAGACAACATAACATCCTTTATCAAGCTATTATTAACATCTCTATACAGCAGCAGTTTATAATCCTTTTTAACGTTAACAAGTAAACATATTGATATATTATAATAAACTCTATATTTCTGGTGATATTTCCTTTGTACACAAATGTAATTTCAGTAAAAGCACTTATGAATATTAACATTACAGTTAGAACGCTGTGGCTCACAAAACAAGGCTGTGCATGAATACAAGATGAGCATCATTGTGAACATGAATATTAGAGTGCTCTTGTAAGTGCCTATTGGGGATGGCACGTTTTTCTGACAGATAACTGATCCTCGTTAACCGCTCATTAGCCGTCAACCAATAATAATAAAGATGCTATTAAAAAATGGACGAAAGTCTGTGACACGTAAAAATACGGTTGCTTTTCATTGGAAAGGGGGGCTGGCCCAAATAAATACTTCTCAAAAGCTTCTAATAATCGTTATGTTTCCGTGGGTATATTTGAATGGTTAAACACCTAATCCGCTTTTTTTTGTTTCCCTGATAGTGTTAATAAGTCAACAATTACATTGTTGGTTAATGGTTAAACAGTTAAACATTCCTACTTGCGATTTGGCATCAGCTATGAAAAGATAGAAAGTGAGAGAAGGAGGATGGAGAGATATAGTGTGAGTGGAGGAAGAGGAGATGGAGAGATAGATTGAAATAGAGAGAGGGAGAGCACAATAGATATTCAACTGCACTAAGAACTTCCATCAGTTCTAAATGAAAGCTGTGGTAAACGATACTGCCATTTCTCTCCAGACCAACTGCTTATAGGAAAAACGATTCGAACTAAATGTGCTGACAGAGGGAATGGTGAACTAGAAATGTATAATTAAAGCTTTTCTATAACTTGTTTCATAGTGAAACATTTCTCTTAAAGCACCCGGACGTACAAGCAACAACAAACAACCCCTCAAGCAAGCAAACAAACAAATCATACATCTTCCTCATTCTTTCATCAGTAAAAACTCTATTTAGTGCAAAAACGTGTCCAATCAGAGGCCTGCTGGCTGGTCAGCTGACCTGCAGCTTGTAGCCCAGCGTCCTCATCAGCCCCCCACACGTGTCCTCTATCACCCGCACGTCCTCCCCCGGCATCTTCTGCCTCCAGACGTGGATGGTGGCGGGAGACACGTCCCCCTCATACTGGAGGGAAAACAGGTTTGTGGAGGTGGACACCAGCAGCTGGTTAAGGGAGGCGGGGGACAAGGGGACCCCCAGGAACCTGTGGATCCTCCCGGCCGTCTCCTGGGGGAAGACCACCGTGTCCTCGAACCTCACCTGGAGGAAGGAGTCCGCTGGGAGGCTCTTGCCCACCCTCAGCACGGAGGCCGTGTGGGCCAGCCACAGGTGGGCCAGCAGCAGAACCGGGCTGGTCTGGGACCCGGAGAGGAGCCCCTGTAAGGTCCTGAACTCTGGAGCCCATCGGACCCCTTCCTCCCCCTTCTCCCTCCTGAACATCAGGGAGAGGTGCTGGGGGATGTTCTTCAGGGAGTACAGGCTGGGTTTGCTGTTGTACAGCATGAGATAGATCCAGGCCCGCGGGTCCCGGAGCAGGTAGAGGGACCTCACGGAGGGCCCCAGCACCTCCTGGAGGAAGGGCAGCTTGAGCGGCCAGCTCCCGCTCCTCAGGCTGAGCACCAGGCGGGCGTTGGGTTCTCCGCAACGTGGCGCCTCATCTCCTTCACGTTCTGGGCGTCTCGGCCCACGCTGGCCCTCAGGTTGCCCTGCAGCTCGGCCTCCTCTGGTTCTCTCCTCGTGGCCCTCCTCCTGTTGTCCCTGGACCCCCCTCCCCTGGCCCTTAGGGGCGGCCCGGCCCGGCTACCTCCTTCCATCAGCTGGATGTTCTGCAGGTGCAGCCTGGTGTCGAGCACCAGGGAGTGCAGCCAGCCCTGGATGATCTTAAAGCGTCCCTGCTGGGCATCTGCTCTTGACCACTCGCAGGCGTCCACCAGGGAATCAAACTCAAACTCTGTCTCGGGGACTTCCATGTGCTCTGTGGGGACCCTGATGTAAACAAAGTCTGAGTTGTTGTGGAAAAGGTGCTGCAGGATCTCTGCCCCCGACCCGGGGAGGGTTGTTATGATGATGGTGGGGAGGGAGGTGGCCCGGTCATCTGGTCTGACTTGTTGTTTGTCTGTGTCGCCGCCGGCTCCTTTCCAGTTGACCCCACAGAGGAGCAGCTGGCCACAGCTGTTGGACAGCAGCAGCAACTCAGCCATCCACAGGAAGAGCACCGAGAGCAGGGTGTAGCGCATCCACCTGCTGGAACAGGCATACAACTTCCTATGCACAGCAAACAGCAAGCCGACCACCAAGCAGAGAACCAGCCCCGCGATCAGGTTCACCGTGAAGCCAGCGTCAAACATCTGGCCCTCCTCCACCGCCTGTTGAGGAATCTCTTGTGAGCCGAGGCCAAACCTTAAGACCTCTTTTTTATCCTCCACTTTAGAATAACCACCGAAGCCCAAGTAGTTGAACCTGGCTCCTATGTCTTTGTAATTTGTAGCAATGGAGACAATCTTCTCTGTGTTGTTTATAGTTAAAGAAAGCTTCACTCCATTTCGGTTGTCGTCTATGAATCTACAGCCGGAGACTTGAACGTAAGGTCCGTGCATCACATAAGCTACTCTGGTGACGTCTCCTGTCATTACAAACGTAGTGTTAACATACTGGGTCCACCTCTTTTTAAACTCTGCCGCCTGCTCTGCCTCCTGTATTCTGGTGTCTGGGCTGTGGCCCTGGCTGTCGAACCAGAAAATCTTATAGTGGGCGTCCCACACGTCCATCAGAGCCCCGTTATAGCGCTCCATGAATTTGAAGGGAACGTACTTGAAGTCGATGTCCAGGTTGTGGAAGAAGGCGCTCATGGAGGTCAGCGGCGAGTCGGGGGCCTTCTCCACATGGTCGACCACCAGCAGCGTCTGGGAGTTGAGCAGGACCAGCGCTCTGTAGACGCTCCTCAGCCCCATGGCGGAGGAGTAGGCCCCCGCCGCCTCGCCGCTAACAAACATGGCGTCTCCGTGAGAGGAGGCTGCCACCACCTCCCCGGCCCCGTCCCCCACGCCCTTCTCGGTCCAGCGCAGCCACTTGCCGCACTCCCCCAGCTGTCCCTCCCACGGGCCGTTGCACTGGCTGCTGGGAGATGGAGCGAACACTAGCACGTTGTTCAGGTAGCTGTACTTGGGCCCGTAGAGCGCCTCAGACACAAACACCTGTCCGTTGGGCGCAAAGGTGAAGGAGTTCTGGTCGGGGTGCTCGTGACCGGGGTTGAAGCTGTTCCAGCCGTCCAGCCAGGAGTAGGGCTTCTCGTGGACCAGGTCATAGACGGCTCGGCCGCCCAGCTTCCCGGACTTAAAGGAGACGAAGGTATTGCCCTGGGCGCTGGGGAGCCCCGCCCCGTAGGTGACCACACCCCAGTTGGAGAAGACGTGCATGCGGGCGTGGCCGTGCCATGCGGGGGCTGAGGCGCCAGCCCCCCGTCGTACCAGATGTACTCCGTGTGGAGGGTGGCCCAGCGCTGGGCCGACGACTGGCCCATGGGCCCGTCTTTGGGCCGGTGCTTCCTGATCTGCTGGGCCAACCAGTTGCCGGTTCCGTTCCTCATGACGAAGGCATCGAGGAAGACGAGCTGGCTCTCCGGGCCGTAGAACCAGTTGTAGTTGGAGTCAGCAATGCCCACGGTTCTCTGGAAGCCCGGCAGCAGGGTGGCGTAGTAGAACCAGAAGTGTGTGCGCAGCCAGTGGTTGTGCGTGTTGTCGATGTCGAAGTGGCGGCGGGCCAGGAAGACGTACTGCGTGATGGACTTGGCCGTGTAGCTGCCGTAGGCCACGCCCTCGTCCAGGGAGCCGTCCACCACGTGGTTGAGGAGGAACAGGGTCTTCTCCATGTAGTTCACACAGGCCTGCTTCCAGATCATGGACACCGGGTCTCGCTGGGTCCCCACCACCACGGCGCCGGTCAGGATGGCTAAGATGTTGGTGGTCTGGTGGTTCTGCAGGTACTGCTTCCCCCAGCCCCGGTGCTTGGACAGCTCGTACAGCTCCTCCGTCTCCAAGCGGATTTTCTGGAGGTACGTCTCCCGTCGGCGCTTGTCCAGGTTGGAGTACATGAAGTCGTAGGCGGTGGCGAACCCCGTGAGGGAGTGAGCCGCGGGCACCTCGTCGTTGGGAGCGCTGGTCACCTTCCAGTCGGGGTAGGCTGCCATGCGGTCCATGAAGTTGAGGAGAAAGCGGGACGCAGCGCTGTCCTCTGGACACAGGAGGCAGTAGAGAGCGAGGGCCGGAAGGTTGTTGCCGTAAATCTCGTTCCACTTGCCAGTAAACTCCTGGTGTTTGGCGGGAGGCTGTAGAAGGCGGCGTTGGACAGCATGGTGAGAACGGCGGCTCTGATCACTTTAAATATGTGGCCGTGTGTGGTGGACGACCGCTGCCTCAGCTGAACCACGTCCTCGGGGTTAAAATACAGGACGGGGTGGAAGTCACCATCGCTCTGCCGCTCGCCGTGTTTCCCCGGAGACAGCTTGACGTCCAGCAGGCCGTCCGTCAGCATGTCGGACACGTTAAAGACCCCGGAAAAAGCAAACCCCCCGGAGAAAAGTGACAGTAAAACGGTAGAACAAATAATCCACTGGCCTGCCATTGTGCAGCGGACGTGTTTTTTCAGTCCTTGTAACTCCATGTCAGCGAGAGAGGAAAGCAGCGGTTAGTCTGTAATTTCCATCAGTGTAGACATACATCCATGTGGTATTTAAAACAGAAAATTGCAAAAATTTCCATAAATCCATCTTACATCCATGCGCGACATAGTTCCTATCCATCCATGTCCAACACGTTTTATTCAGAAACAACAAAAAACTAACTTTATAGGACTCCACTATTCCAATGTTCAGAGTTTATTGAGTGCGTACATGTACTACTACTACTACTACTACTACTACTACTACTACTGTCGTGGTGCGGTCGCGGTAACCATCCGCCAGAAGTCACCGGTCACCACCACCGCGGTCGCTGCCCGGTCCGCCCACAGCGACCCCGCGGCTGGCGCGTCCTCGCCCGCCCAGGCGACTGCGGCGTCCGCGGCCACCACGGAGCGGCGGCGGGAGCTCCGAGGCGCGTCGCTGGCGGGAAACATGTCGCTTTTTTTTTTTACCGCCAGATAATCGCGCGGGTTTTTTGTTGTTGTTGTTGTTGTTTTGTTTTTCTTCTTCTTTCTTTCTCCGCCGCTGCTGCTGCTGCTGAGTCCGGCGACGAGGAGAAAGTTGCCGTCACTCCACAAGTATGTCGAGGAGGAGGCGATCCCTCGTGGTTGTCAGGGAATTGGAAAAGTAATTCCCACTCAGGAGAGACACGCGGCGTCTGTCCACGCCGCTCCACACTCACTGACGACCCCTCCTGCACCGTGAGACCCTCCCTGCTCCGTGTTCACCTCACGACTGACTGCTGCTGCTGCTGCACACAGTCTGGCTGATGGTCTTCCTGCCAGAGATGAAAAATGACTCAGTGGAGGGAGTAGCCTCCCCCCCTCTTCCTTTTCCTCTTCCTCCCCTCTCCTCCCCTCCCCTCTCTCGCTCTTCTCTCCTCTCTCTCTCTCGTCTCTCTCTCTCTCTCATCTCTCTTTCTCTCTCTCATCTCTCTCTCTCTCCTCTCGTCTCTTCCTCTCTCCCCCCCTCTCTCCTCTTTTTCCTCTCTCCCTCTTCTCATCTCCCCCCTCTCTCCTCTCCTCTCTTTCTCGTCTCTCTCCCCTCTCTCTCTCTCCTCCTCTCCTCTCCTCTCTCCTCCTCTCTTCTCCCCTCTCTCTCTCTCTCTCTCTCTCTCTCCTCTCACACTCTAGTGGAAGGTATCTATATTCTAAATATATCATATATTTTGGTAATATATGTATTCTACTCTTCATATTACTCTTACTGCCATAGTAAAGCTGCATGCTTGCATAAAAAAGGTCAGGTTATATTTAATGGGGGTTTTGAGTTATATTGCGGGAGATTACCACAGAATAAAACTAGCTGGAAAGAAAATGGCCAACAGCACTCAGTGCAGCATATCTATCACCATAAGTATTACGTGCAATATTAATATTACTGTCCAACATCATGTGCAATACTCTCATGTGCTATATTATTATTATTATTATTATTATTATTATTATTATTATTATTATTATCATGTCTATAAATACTATCTATAACACTGCCTCTCATCTCCTCTCATCATCATGTGCAATATTCTTAATGTCATGTCACTTAATATTACACAATTTTTCGTCGTCGGAATATCTTATCTTGCCGACATATTTGTATATTTTAACTGTAAATTTGTAAATCCGTTTGTTTATTTTTATTATTCTGTTGTTTTCCATATTGTTTTATTGTACTGTATTGCTATGCAACCTGGCACAAGAATTTCCTTCAGGATTAATAAAGTTCTATTCTATTCTATTCTATTCTATAAGCCCAAGAACCCGTGCTACACATCAATCTGTTACTTTGCTATAGCTTCACTGGCATTTTATCTCTCAAAGATATACTACAATACTGGAGGTAAATATATAATAAAACACACATGCAAAAATCAATGAATCCATGTACGTAAAATACTACATTACAATATTGATTTATATATAGACCTATTTAATACAGTTTTTCTCAATTGCTTACACACATTTTTTGAAAGCATACCTCATTTTCTCAAAACTCCAAAAAAATCCAAAAACCACACACACAAAATGCAAAACTCTATATATCTCCTGCAAAATGCTACTTTGCCTTCAAAACAATGTTATGTCTCAAAATGGTATTTTGTGTTCAAACGACACACACAGACCATCATATGAGGACACATTTCTGACAACCAATTGAACACTGATGTGCTGAATGGAAAACACTACTATGAATGGGAAAACACCAGTATGAAGGCCTTATCAGGAGCATTATGCCTTTTCATGTTCAGTGTTTAGTGTACGCTTACTCCTGTTGTAAAATATAACTGTATAATATTTTTACTCAAATGTAAAACAACACACAAATATACAGTAACAACAAAAATATTTATTTTCTCCAAAACTGCTGTTTTGGAGAAACAGCAGTTTACACAACTGGATTTACACAACTGGATTTACACAGAACAAACAATAGAAAATAGGCCAGTACAGTCAAGAAACAAAGAAAGAAAAATGTAAAATACAGTAAAAAAAGAAAAAAAAACTAGGCTGCATCCTGTCTTCGGTTCCTGTCTGGCCACAGGACCTCATCGACATCACAGGCAATGTTCTCTCTGGCCAGCCTCCTGCATGGTCAAACCATGGTTGACCACATGGTCGACCACAGTGGCCCGAATCTCATCAGAGATAATGGCTCTCCTTCTTGCTCTTCCTCGTCCTCCTCTTCCTCTTCCTCGTCCTCCTCTTACTCTCACTCCTCTGCCTCTCTGATCACCTCTCACTTCAATCCATTGTTCTCCAAACCAGGAGCTCACCTGTGGCCCTTATATTGCTAAAGCTTTGATTGCACAACAGCCTTGGAAATGAAAGTTTTGCCATTTGAATGGCTGTGTGTTCTGTCTAAACACAAGGAGATTTGGCATTGATGAAGTGTTCAAAATCGAGAGGATTGTGTGTAGTGTTTTGAAGAAAGTGTGGTTTAGAATTGAAATCTGGGTCTAAAGCAGGAAATGTGTTTATAGTTCAGCAGAATTGGTTTAGGGAGTTGGCACATGAGTTACAGGTTGTGGTCATTGTGTCATAAGTTCCAGTTTTTGTGTGTAAACAATTGAGAAAAACTGTATTTCAATAGCTCTAAATGTTGAGAGTAAAGAAGAGATGGAGAGATGTAGTGAAGGGGAGAGGGGAGAGAGTTGGTTGTTGGAGTGAACGACTGATGGGTGATGGAGTGAGAGAGTGATAGAGGGATAGAGTGATGGAGTGAGAGAGTGATAGAGGGAGAGAGTGATGGGTAAAGGCATGAGAGAGTGATGGGTGATGGAGTGAGAGAGAGAGATAGTTGATGGAGTGAGAGAGAGATGGTTGATGGAGTGATAGATGATAGTGATGGAGTGAGAGAGATGGTTGATGGAGTGAGAGAGAGAGATGGTTGATGGAGTGATAGATGATAGTGATGGAGTGAGAGAGATGGTTGATGGAGTGAGAGATATGGTTGATGGAGTGAGAGATATGGTTGATGGAGTGAGAGAGATGGTTGATGGAGTGAGAGAGAGATGGTTGATGGAGTGAGAGATATGGTTGATGGAGTGAGAGAGAGATGGTTGATGGAGTGATAGATGATAGTGTTGGAGTGAGAGAGATGGTTGATGGAGTGAAAGAGATGGTTGATGGAGTGAGAGAGAGATGGTTGATGGAGTGAGAGATATGGTTGATGGAGTGAGAGAGAGATGGTTGATGGAGTGATAGATGATAGTGTTGGAGTGAGAGAGATGGTTGATGGAGTGAGAGATATGGTTGATGGAGTGAGAGAGATGGTTGATGGAGTGAGAGAGAGATGGTTGATGGAGTGAGAGATATGGTTGATGGAGTGAGAGAGATGGTTGATGGAGTGAGAGAGAGATGGTTGATGGAGTGAGAGATATGGTTGATGGAGTGAGAGAGAGATGGTTGATGGAGTGATAGATGATAGTGTTGGAGTGAGAGAGATGGTTGATGGAGTGAAAGAGATGGTTGATGGAGTGAGAGAGAGATGGTTTGATGGAGCGAGAGAGAGAGATGGTTGATGGAGCGAGAGAGAGATGGTTAGATGGAGTGAGAGAGAGATGGTTAAGGGAGTGATAGAGTGATAGAGGGAGAGAGTGATAGGTAAAGGAGTGAGAGAGTAATGGAGCTGCCCTTATTAAAATGAGTCCTGCTGAGAGTAGAGAAGAACCAGAACCTTGAATATCTCTCTCTCTCTCTCTCTCTCTCTCTCTCTCTCTCTCTCTCTCTCTCTCTCTCTCTCTCTCTCTCTCTCTTCTCTCTCTCGACCTGTCAGCCTGTGTTTAGCTCCAGGTCTGTTGAAAACCTGACGTTGAAATACATGCATACAAGTCTTGACTATGCTCCTGATGTCTCTATCTGTCTCTATATCTATCTCTCCGTCTGTGTCTTTGTCTATCTCTCCATCTGTCTCTATATCTATCTCTCCGTCTGTGTCTTTGTCTATCTCTCCATCTGTCTCTTTATCTATCTCTCCATCTGTCTCTTTATCTATCTCTCCATCTGTCTCTTTATCTATCTCTCCATCTGTCTGTATATCTATCTCTCCATCTGTCTCTTTATCTATCTCTCCATCTGTCTCTTTATCTATCTCTCCATCTGTCTGTATATCTATCTCTCCATCTGTCTCTTTGTCTATCTCTCCATCTGTCTCTTTATCTATCTCTCATCCCTCTCTATCTCTCTATCTGTCTCTATATCTATCTCTCCATCTGTCTGTATATCTATGTCTCCGTCTGTCTCTTTATCTATCTCTCCATCTATCTCTCCATCTGTCTCTTTATCTGTCTCTCCATCTGTCTCTATCTATCTCTCCATCTGTCTCTGTATCTATCTATCCATCTGTCTCTGTATCTATCTCTCCATCTGTCTCTATATCTATCTCCATCTGTCTCTATCTCTCTATCTGTCTCTGTATCTATCTCGCCATTTGTCTCTTTATCTATCTCTCATCCCTCTCTATCTCCATTTGTCTCTATGTATCTCCATTTGTCTCTATCTATCTCTCCATCCGTCTCTATATCTATCTCTCCATCTGTCTCTATATCTATCTCTCCATCCGTCTCTATATCTATCTCTCCATCTGTCTTTATATCTATCTCTCCATCCGTCTCTATATCTATCTCTCCATCTGTCTCTATATCTATCTCTCCATCCGTCTCTATATCTATCTCTCCATCTGTCTTTATATCTATCTCTCCATCCGTCTCTATATCTATCTCTCCATATCTCTCTCTCTCTCTCTCTCTCTCTCTCTCTCTCTCTCTCTCTCTCTCTCTCTCTCTCTCTCTCTCTCTCTCTCTCTGTCTCTCTCTCTCTGTCTCTTAACCTGTCAGCCTGTGTTTAGCTCCAGGGCTGTTGAAAACTTGACTTTGAAATACCATGCATACAAGTCTTGACTATGCTCCTGATGTCTTTATCTGTCTCTATATCTATCCTCTCCGTCTGTGTCTTTATCTATCTCTCCATCTGTCTGTATATCTATCTCTCCATCTGTCTGTATATCTATCTCTCCATCTGTCTCTTTATCTATCTCTCCATCTGTCTCTTTATCTATCTCTCATCCCTCTCTATCTCTCTATCTGTCTCTATATCTATCTCTCCATCTGTCTCTTTATCTATCTCTCATCCATCTGTCTCTCTATCTGTCTCTTATATCTATCTCTCTATCTGTCTCTATATCTATCTCTCCATCTGTCTCTTTATCTATCTCTCCATCTGTCTGTATATCTATCTCTCCATCTGTCTCTTTGTCTATCTCTCCATCTGTCTGTATATCTATCTCTCATCCCTCTCTATCTCTCTATCTGTCTCTATATCTATCTCTCCATCTGTCTCTTTATCTATCTCTCCATCCGTCTCTATATCTATCTCTCCATCTCTCTATATCTATCTCTCCATCTGTCTCTATCTCTCATCTGTCTCTGTATCTATCTCTCCATCTCTCTATTCTTCTATCTATCTCTCCATCTGTCTCTATATCTATCTCACCATCTGTCTCTATCTATATCTAATCCATCTCTATCTATCTCTCCATCTGTCTCTATATCTATCTCTCCATCTGTCTCTATATCTATCTCTCCATTTGTCTCTTTATCTATCTCTCCATCTGTGTCTATCTATCTCTACATCTGTCTCTTATCTATCTCTCCATCTGTCTCTATCTCTCATCTGTCTCTATATCTATCTCTCCATCTGTCTCTTTATCTATCTCTCATCCATCTGTCTCTATCTTATCTATATCCTCTCTATCTATCTCTCCATCTGTCTCTATATCTATCTCTCCATCTGTCTCTATCTATCTCCATTGTCTCTATATCTATCTCTCATCTGTCTCTTTATCTATCTCTCCATCTGTCTCTATATCTATCTCTCCATCCGTCTCTATATCTATCTCTCCATCTGTCTCTATATCTATCTCTCCATCCGTCTCTATATCTATCTCTCCATCTGTGTCTATCTATCTCTAATCCCTCTATCCATATCTCCATCTGTCTCTATCTCTTTTTAGCTAAGGATCTGTGTTGTTAATAAATTGACTTTTTTATAGCCTTGATATATTTTGGACGTCCAAGTTTATACAATAACATCCTTAAATCTTGAATTTGGGACATTAATCATAATCTGTTATTTGATTTCACGGTTGTTATAATGGATGTAACAGTCGACGGATGCAGTTGTTCTTAACTCATGCTCTCCTTTTTGCTTTTTCTTAATCAATATGGCATCTCGCATTCGGTTAAAGCATAGTGTTTGAACCTGTTGCTTAGTAACAACTAAACTACTTTGCCCATGCCCGTGTCTCCTCGGGGATCAATAAAGTTTGTTGGGAGCTAAATCATGCGGCGTTGCCTCTGTTGACTACATGTACAGGAGGCACAACAGTACAATATGCATACCAACAACACCTCCAGCGTCTGTGCGTGTGTGTGTGTGTGTGTGTGTGTGTGTGCGTACCAATAATCCAGAGCCCTGTGGACCTCAGTATTGATTAAAAATCACTCTACTGTCACCCACCAGCCGTGCACGGCGGTGAAAACAACTCAAATCACATTAAAACCATAATATAAATCAGACGACACGAAAGCCAGACGAGAGCAACAGCAACAAGCACAGGCCATGCTCAAGGCTGTTGGTGATGAAGCAAGCAGACTGTATCCAGTGTAGAGGTCTTCACAGGTAAACCCGGACCCCTTGTTACGGTTGTGTATACAGGACCCGGGTGCAGACACAGGGAGATGGGAAGCGTAGATGGCAAAAAAAGAGTTTTACTAAATGTCTTATACAAACAATAGTACTCCAAGCAGAATAACACAAAAAGATGGGGAGCCGGGTACGAGGCTGGGGTGACTGGACGACAGGTAGGGAGCTGGGTGGGACAGACGGGCAGGCAGGCAAGCGGCAGGAAGAAGCAGGTTGACAGGCAGGAGGGAATTTCATGACGGGCGGGATCTGGTGAGGTAGAGCGTGAAGGGACCAAACGTCAGAGAAAACAACGTCTACTGTTTGGTTGATGAGTTGATGTGCTTTCGGTGTGAGAGGCAGAGCAGGTGAGCATGGTGGATGATGAGTCAAGAAGCAGCCAAATCCCCAACACACACACACAATACACAGACAGGTAGAGAGATGACTAGGAGGTAGAAGTTGGGGGGCGTGATGCACATAGACCCGAGACCCGACCCAGGACCTGCACGGGTTCAGTCTGCAGTCTGTATCCAGTGCAGAGATCTTCGAGGGTACAATCAAACCCGTAGAGCTATGTCCCAAGACCCGAGACCAAACCCAGGACCCGTACGGATTCAGGCATGATGGATCCTCGTTTTATCGGGTCCGGGTCTGGGAATCGACAAGACCAAGACCGTGAAAGAAAGCGCTGATCAAAACACAGCATACCTGCGAACACTTGAAGAGAGGTTGTTTGACATTGAGTTGAAAGGTTGGGAAGCCTGACTGAGCTGACCTTGATTTGACCTTGGTCTGTCCTCCCGGTTCAGGAAGTTCAGGAATGCCAGAAATCAAGGACACAAGAAGGTGTTAATCCAAACTCTCTCCTGACCTCAAATGCTCACAATTTTACAGTACAAAGTGACCAATAAGACAGAGTGTTATAGAGTTCAAGTTGGATCAGGGAAGTTAATTAGTCGGGCTCTGAGCGGAGGGGATGGACTTGACTGACATGCGTGTGAGAGCCGGGGATCGTGTTTAGAATACACGGCGCTGATGAATCATTCAGCTAGCACAGTGCTAGGTGCTAGGATGCTACTAGGCGCTAGCATGCTGCTCGGCGGTAGCATGCTGTGTGTTGATTACTTCTTCTAGGAGTTGGTATGCTGCAGCTCATATGTGGAGTCATTATATAGAAGTCATTGAACTATGAGTTGTCCTGTCTGACAATAGAGAGTCATGTGATCTCCCGCGAGTCAAATCGACCAATCACAGCAGAGCTCCTTCATCAGAGAGACAGTGTTGTGGTTTAGCTCTAGATGGGATTAATACTGTGCACTACACACACACACACACACACACACACACACACACACACACACACACACACACACACACACACACACACACACACACACACACACACATACACACACACACACACACACACACAGACAGACAGACAGACAGACACACACACATATACACCACATGCTGCTGCTAGCAGACAGAGAGAGAGAGAGCGAGAGAGAGAGAGAGAGAGAGAGAGAGAGAGAGAGAGAGAGAGAGAGAGAGAGAGAGAGAGAGGTTTAACTCGGCTGTCAGAAGACGTCTCCTCCTCTGAAAACACATCAAAGGATCCGTTACGCCTCGCAATATTCAAACCACGGGATGTGAATTCTCTAAGGAAACCACATCTCCCAGCATGCAGTGTGTCACGGTAAGCAATCCCCCCACACACATCACACACACACCTACATACATCACACACACATACATCACACACACACACACACACACACACACACACACATACCACACACACAGACACAAAGATGTTTTTAGTGCCACACCCAGCTGTAGGACACGGGTGGTAGAGCTATGAGAGCAGCAGACAGCATCTTCAGTCTGGTCGGTCTGAATAGTCTATTGGTCGGCTATTAGCTTACCTACACGTTAGTACAGAGACAGCCACAATGACCATGAGGGGCTTTTTAAAAGAACAAAACAAAAAAAACACGCAATTCGACTGTGGAGAGTAAGTCAGTGTAGTGACCAAATTGTGTAGTCAGTGTAGTGACTCTGTATACAACAAATACATTCTTGTTAGGCATTCTAACAGATATACTATTTGCTGATATACAGTATAAAGGCAACATGGGCATTCAATCTATAGCTAGAAATGCCCTCGCTGGTTACAACAACAAGGACATTACTGTAAAGTTACAGAGCCATAAAAAAAACCTCATTTAAAAAAGTAATTTACTATAGGCCTGATCTCTCTCTCTCTCACACACACACACACACACACACATCTAATAGTGTGTGTGTGTGTGTGTGTGTGTGTGTGTGTGTGTGTGTGTGTGTGGTGTGTGTGTGTGTGTGTGATATTGTAATTGATATTGCTTGTAAACTCAGAAGCTGACATGGATCAATCTTGTGCCAGCAGAACTACATTATCATCATTATATGTAGTCACATGTTGTGTTAAATCTGCCAAAAAATGTGTAAGTAATTTACTGGTTCATCAACTAGCCTGCAAACCTGAAACTACACATTTTCACTGGTTTTAATCATTTAACATAATCATTAATCATTACATTTAATTTATCTCAAAATGTGTTAAAATGGGGGTTTTAGGCAACACACATGTTTTCTCGGGGTACGCTCGATTTCCTCTATAAAAAGAAAGAGAATTCTGGATCAAAATTAGCCCACCTCCGGACCCCACCCAACTAACCTCCACCCCACCTATACTTATGAATAATACAGATAGGATCACCAGGGCCCTTTTTTCGCGAAGCTGGATTCACAGGTTAACCACAATTAAGGAAACAGCAGAATCTTTGGTTTCAGATACCAAGCTTAGACTGTAGTCACTGTTACCTTGGCGACCGTAGCTCCGAGATAACTCCGCCCACGACTGCAATTCCACCTCCTTTATATCGTCTCATTGGTGTAGATAATGGCAACAAACAACTTGGTATGGTGTTGTCTAAAACTATTTTCTTCACAGGTGCATTGTTTTTCCTTGTTAGTATTTTTAGTCGAACAACAGATTGAAGTCATAGACGATTTGCATTGTTTGATGGCTTCAAATTGTCTCGTGGGCATTCCCTAACCTGTCACATTTTCAGGATGCGACAGATAACGTCTTCATCACACGATCTTCAGATTCAACCTCCACCGAGATTGAGTGAACTTGTTCGTCGAGATTGAAATCAGTTGCTGTTGTGAAACCGAAAATGGGTCAGAATTGGTTTGAGTGAAACATATCTGAACCTTTCTCCTTGAAATAGGCCCCTGGTTTCCACAGCTGTTAAAGCTTCCCTATCATAAGATCTGTGAACGTGTGGTCACGGTTGTATTTTACCATTCACCTGAAAATATCAGTTTCAGTTTCTAATAAAGACAGCATGCAGTTTAAAGCTACCACCATTAAAATGAACCAAACACATGGACCATCCACATGGTCTCCTCATGGTTGGGTGTTTCTGATATGATTTATATTCCACACTACAACCTCCTCAACTCGACGTGTTCCCTGACCGGTTCCAGCCGGTACCAGAAGCAGAATGTTGTTCCTTAACTTAACTTGGCTGGATGTTAAAATCATCCGTGTGGACCAGCGCCAGGACAGAGCCTCAGAACAGAAGCCGTCTCACAAGAGACAGACAGCATGTTGAGCACCTCCTCATGTATAAAAGATGGAGTTATAATGTGAAAACCTGGTGATGTGTCAGTGAGGGATTCACACAATTGCCAATTGAAAGTTGTTCGACCCTCTTTGGAGTTGCTGTTCATTTTAGAGTAAAAGCCTCCTTGGACTAATGCAGGTTAGCCTCATCTTCATCCTTATCATCCTAGTCTTCATCCTCCTACTCCTCTCCCTCCTTATCCTCATCTTCCTCCTTATCCTCCACTTCATCCACCTCCTCTCCCCCTCCTCATCTCCTTCCTCTTCCTCCTCCTTTCCTTTCCTTTTCTTTGTGTTGCTGTCAGGTCTCAAATGGCTCAAGCTATTAACTACTAGCGGTTAGCGATAGCGGCCCCCTGGCCCAGGCGGGGTAAGTGATGGCGGTTAGTGGTTGGTCTCCTCAGACATGAAGAAGTCTGCTGTTTAAACTGTGGCTTGAGCTTCTTCACCGTATTGATCCCAGAACGCCCGTGAGTTCCATTAATGTATGACTGGTGTCTTTATGAGTGTCTTTAGACAGGTTTAGAAAAGATGGGAGTGACTCCACACAGCTTGGTGTTCATTGAGCCACGGGGCTTTCATTTAGAAGGAATGAAAGTCAAGTCTCGTCTGAGTCGAGAGCCGAGACGTTTAATAAATGCCAGCGACTGAGCGTTCCTAGAAGACTGAATGCCATTGATAACATCAACGTCAATATTCCATCAGTTGGTGTTCTGTTCCCCCCCACACACCAGAATGGATCGAACCCTTTTACATTTGTCCAACCCAATGTAAAACCAAGTGTATCAGTGACGTGTCTAAAAGGCCTTGCAGGTTCCACATCCAGATAAGAACTAACGCACACACCTCTTTAACCCCCTGAACCCCTCAAACCAGGAGGAGAAATCAAACCTGTAGAGATATACAGTATAATGAAACCACATCGCTGCCACATGGAGGAAGATGATTGGTTCTCGGTAGGATCAGATCACCGCCGCAGGACACTGGTTTGTTTCCACGGTGACCTTGAGTGTGTTATGATGAGTTCTCTACCAGCTTAGTGTGAGGGAGTGACAGGTGTCTTCCAGGGGTGAACCTTCAGAACACAGGAGCCTCTCGCCTGAAAAGCTATTGAGCTTCGTGGTTGGAGTGGTCACCTTCCAATCCTGGGGTCGCCGGTTTTGAACCCCAATTGTTTGGCAGTTTAATGACAAAGTATTTGGCTGTGATTACATTTGTACTTTTTAACTTTTTTTATTTAAATGATGAAGGGCAAGAGAAAACACTGCAGTGAGTTTACAGAGGCGGCAGAAACAGTCAGAGGGCATAAGAGAGCAACAATATAAGACAGAGAGAGTGGTGAATGCTGGGAGATTTGTGGGACTCCTCTAATTCACTTTACAATGAGGCAATCTATAACCGGGAACAGAGAGAGAGAGAGAGAGAGAGAGAGAGAGGAGAGAGAGAGAGAGAGAGAGAGAGAGAGCGAGAGAGAGAGAGAGAGAGAGAGAGAGAGAGAGAGAGAGGCTTTTAGCTCAAGATGCAGTCTTTTATTTTGGCGGGGAAGGAAGCCGATGAGTCATCCTCTGAGAGAGATGTCTCAGAAGATTTGAGTTTGTTTGATGTCTTCAGTTCTTCATCTCATCTATATTTCATTGTTTGTGTTCTTTAAATGTCTTTTTCTATAATTTGGTTTGAAATATATACAAGGTTTGAAGATTTAAACCAAATTAGAGGTCTGATGAGTGACAACCATCTTATAACTGACATTGTACATTATATTATTATAACATAATTGCTGTTGTTATTAGTATTGCATAAAATTACATTGCACCATCTTACTGACATGTTTATCCAAAGTGAGTTACAATAAGCGCTTACATCGTTGAGAACATCGCCATGGATGATTCATCTTATTAATTATTTAGTTCTACTTTATCCTCACAATTGAGTTTTCCCCCTTTTTTATATAATTCAAAAGAAAATGAAACAACATTAATGTTTCATCCTGCAACAAAAACACATTGAAGTCTTTATTCTGTCACCATTTCCATAAGTGCGGATTGTGTGAATCTGGGAGATGTAGTTTACAGAGTTGAGAGACTTCAGGGCGTTGGGGTGAGGGGTGTTTTGGTGTTCGAGTTAGTAAGTGTAAGTGTTTCTATGGTATGGGGTTAGGGGCCCGTCTGGCATTTACATTAACAACAGTCCTATAATACATTTACATTTGTAGTATTCATTTCGCTGTTTTATTTTTCCTGCAATTGATTCATTAACTGGTTCCACTAGATCAGAGGTCACTAATAGGCGGACCGCGGTCCGGACCCAGACGCCGTCCTATCCAGACCCGGACCTATAACCGATAAATTATTGAGTATTATACAATTTAGTTGTTGCGTTTCTATTTTAACCAGCGCATCGTTTCTAGCCTTTACGGTACTGGCTTAGAGGGCCGTAACGGACGTGACGCTACTCGATCAGATCGATGCAGTCAGTGAGCGACTAGAAACAAACATACAGGCGGAGAGACGAGAGAAACAGTCGGAGTATGGCGTGCTCTAAAAAGAGAAAGATAGACAGAGAGAACAGAGCCTTTAATGAAGATTGGACAGACGTGTACATGTTTATTCTTCCCACGGACAGTTCAAACCCTGTATGTCTCATCTGTCCCGAGACTGTGGCTATTATTAAAAGCGACAATGTGAAGCCGCTACGAGACAAAACAGTGTTTTCACCAAACATACCAAACATAGCACCTCATATTTCTCAAAACTCTAAACACAAATCCAAAAACCACACACACAATGCTAAACCCTACATATCTCCTGCAAAATGCTACTTTGCCTTCAAAACAATGTTATGTCTCAAAATGGTATTTTGTGTTCAAACGACACACAGACCATCATATGAGGACACATTTCTAACAACCAATTGAACACTGATGTGCTGAATGGAAAACACTACTATGAATGGGAAAACACCAGTATGAAGGCCTTATCAGGAGCATTATGCCTTTTCATGTTCAGTGTTTAGTGTACGCTTACTCCTGTTGTAAAATATAACTGTATAATATTTTTACTCAAATGTAAAACAACACACAAATATACAGTAACAACAAAAATATTTATTTTCTCCAAAACTGCTGTAGCCTATACATCACAGCAAACACAACTGGATGTGTAAATGATTTACACAGAACAAACAATAGAAAATAGGCCAGTACAGTCAAGAAACAAAGAAAGAAAAATGTAAAATACAGTAAAAAAGGACAAAAAAACTAGGCTACATCCTGTCTTCGGTTCCTGTCTGGCCACAGGACCTCATCACATCACAGGCAATGTTCTCTCTGGCCAGCCTCCTGCATGGTCACACCATGGTAGACCACATGGTCGACCACAGTGGCCCGAATCTCATCAGAGATAATGGCTCTCCTTCTTGCTCTTCCTCGTCCTCCTCTTCCTCTTCCTCGTCCTCCTCTTACTCTCACTCCTCTGCCTCTGATCACTTCTCACTTCAATCCATTGTTCTCCAAACCAGGAAGCTCACCTGTGGCCCTTATATTGCTAAAGCTTTGATTGCACAACAGCCTTGGAAATGAAAGTTTTGCCATTTGAATGGCAGTGTGTTCTGTCTAAACACAAGGAGATTTGGCATTGATGAAGTGTGCAAAATCGAGAGGATTGTGTGTAGTGTTTTGAAGAAAGTGTGTTTTAGAATTGAAATCTGGGTCTAAAGCAGGAAATGTGTTTATAGTTCAGCAGAATTGGTTTAGGGAGTTGGCACATGAGTTACAGGTTGTGGTCATTGTGTCATAAGTTCCAGTTTTTGTGTGTAAACAATTGAGAAATCTGTATTTCAATAGCTCTAAATGTTGAGAGTAAAGAAGAGATGGAGAGATGTAGTGAAGGGGAGAGGGGAGAGAGTTGGTTGTTGGAGTGAACGACTGATGGTGATGGAGTGAGAGAGTGATAGAGGGAGAGAGTGATGGAGTGATGGAGTGAGAGAGTGATAGAGGGAGAGAGTGATGGGTAAAGGCATGAGAGAGTGATGGGTGATGGAGTGAGAGAGAGAGATGTTGATGGAGTGAGAGAGAGAGATGGTTGATGGAGTGATAGATGATAGTGATGGAGTGAGAGAGATGGTTGATGGAGTGAGAGAGAGATGGTTGATGGAGTGAGAGAGATGGTTGATGGAGTGAGAGAGATGGTTGATGGAGTGAGAGAGAGATGGTTGATGGAGTGAGAGAGCGATGGTTGATGGAGTGAGAGAGAGATGGTTGATGGAGTGAGAGAGAGATGGTTAATGGAGTGATAGAGTGATAGAGGGAGAGAGTGATAGGTAAAGGATGAGAGAGTAATGGAGCTGCCCTTATTAAAATGAGTCCTGCTGAGAGTAGAGAAGAACCAGAACCTTGATTTTCTCTCTCTCTCTCTCTCTCTCTCTCTCTCTCTCTCTCTCTCTCTCTCTCTCTCTCTCTCTCTCTCTCTCTCTCTCTCAGACCTGTCAGCCTGTGTTTAGCTCCAGGTCTGTTGAAAACTTGACTTTGAAATACATGCATACAAGTCTTGACTATGCTCCTGATGTCTCTATCTGTCTCTATATCTATCTCTCCGTCTGTGTCTTTATCTATCTCTCCATCTGTCTCTTTATCTATCTCTCCATCTGTCTGTATATCTATCTCTCCATCTGTCTCTTTGTCTATCTCTCCATCTGTCTCTTTATCTATCTCTCCATCTGTCTCTTTATCTATCTCTCATCCCTCTCTATCTCTCTATCTGTCTCTATATCTATCTCTCCATCCGTCTCTATATCTATCTCTCCATCTGTGTCTATCTATCTCTAATCCCTCTATCCATATCTCCATCTGTCTCTATCTCTTTTTAGCTAAGGATCTGTGTTGTTAATAAATTGACTTTTTTATAGCCTTGATATATTTTGGACGTCCAAGTTTATACAATAACATCCTTAAATCTTGAATTTGGGACATTAATCATAATCTGTTATTTGATTTCACGGTTGTTATAATGGATGTAACAGTCGACGGATGCAGTTGTTCTTAACTCATGCTCTCCTTTTTGCTTTTTCTTAATCAATATGGCATCTCGCATTCGGTTAAAGCATAGTGTTTGAACCTGTTGCTTAGTAACAACTAAACTAGTTTGCCCATGCCCGTGTCTCCTCGGGGATCAATAAAGTTTGTTGGGAGCTAAATCATGCGGCGTTGCCTCTGTTGACTACATGTACAGGAGGCACAACAGTACAATATGCATACCAACAACACCAACAACACCTCCAGCCGTCTGTGCGTGTGTGCGTGTGTGTGTGTGTGTGTGTGCGTACCAATAATCCAGAGCCCTGTGGACCTCAGTATTGATTAAAAATCACTCTACTGTCACCCACCAGCCGTGCACGGCGGTGAAAAACAACTCAAATCACATTAAAACCATAATATAAATCAGACGACACGAAAGCCAGACGAGAGCAACAGCAACAAGCACAGGCCATGCTCAAGGCTGTTGGTGATGAAGCAAGCAGACTGTATCCAGTGTAGAGGTCTTCACAGGTAAACCCGGACCCCTTGTTACGGTTGTGTATACAGGACCCGGGTGCAGACACAGGGAGATGGGAAGCGTAGATGGCAAAAAAAGAGTTTTACTAAATGTCTTATACAAACAATAGTACTCCAAGCAGAATAACACAAAAAGATGGGGAGCCGGGTACGAGGCTGGGGTGACTGGACGACAGGTAGGGAGCTGGGTGGGACAGACGGGCAGGCAGGCAAGCGGCAGGAAGAAGCAGGTTGACAGGCAGGAGGGAATTTCATGACGGGCGGGATCTGGTGAGGTAGAGCGTGAAGGGACCAAACGTCAGAGAAAACAACGTCTACTGTTTGGTTGATGAGTTGATGGTGCTTTCGGTGTGAGAGGCAGAGCAGGTGAGCATGGTGGATGATGAGTCAAGAAGCAGCCAAATCCCCAACACACACACACAATACACAGACAGGTAGAGAGATGACTAGGAGGTATAAGTTGGGGGGCGTGATGCACATAGACCCGAGACCCGACCCAGGACCTGCACGGGTTCAGTCTGCAGTCTGTATCCAGTGCAGAGATCTTCGAGGGTACAATCAAACCCGTAGAGCTATGTCCCAAGACCCGAGACCAAACCCAGGACCCGTACGGATTCAGGCAGGATGGATCCTCGTCTTATCGGGTCCAGGTCTGGGAATCGATAAGACCAAGACCGTGAAAGAAAGCGCTGATCAAAACGCAGCATACCTGCGAACACTTGAAGAGAGGTTGTTTGACATTGAGTTTGACATTGAGGTTGGGAAGCCTGACTGAGCTGACCTTGATTTGACCTTGGTCTGTCCTCCCGGTTCAGGAAGTTCAGGAATGCCAGAAATCAAGGACACCAAGAAAGGTGTTGTTAGTAAAAAGATACCCCAGCACATTATTGCGAGACTTGTTAATCCAAACTCTCTCCTGACCTCAAATGCTCACAATTTTACAGTACAAAGTGACCAATAAGACAGAGTGTTATAGAGTTCAAGTTGGATCAGGGAAGTTAATTAGTCGGGCTCTGAGCGGAGGGGATGGACTTGACTGACATGCGTGTGAGAGCCGGGGATCGTGTTTAGAATACACGGCGCTGATGAATCATTCAGCTAGCACAGTGCTAGGTGCTAGGATGCTACTAGGCGCTAGCACGCTGCTCGGAGGTAGCATGCTGTGTGTTGATTACTTTTCTCGGAGTTGGTGTGCTGCAGCTCATATGTGGAGTCATTATATAGAAGTCATTGAACTATGAGTTGTCCTGTCTGACAATAGAGAGTCATGTGATCTCCCGGCGAGTCAAATCGACCAATCACAGCAGAGCTCCTTCATCAGAGAGACAGTGTTGTGGTTTAGCTCTAGATGGGATTAATACTGTGCACTACACACACACACACACACACACTCACACACACACACACACACACACACATGCACACATATACACACACACACACACACACACACACACACACACACACACACACACACACACACACACACACACACACACACACACACACACCACACACACACACAGACAGACAGACAGACAGACAGACAGACAGACAGACACACATATTCCTCCACACTTTGCTGCTGCTTGCAGACAGAGAGAGAGAGCGAGAGAGAGAGAGAGAGAGAGAGGTTTAACTCGGCTGTCAGAAGACGTCTCCTCCTCTGAAAACACATCAAAGGATCCGTTACGCCTCGCAATATTCAAACCACGGGATGTGAATTCTCTAAGGAAACCACATCTCCCAGCATGCAGTGTGTCACGGTAAGCAATCCCCCCCCCCCCCCCCCCCCCCTACACACACACACACACACACACACACACACACACATACACACACAGACACAAAGATGTTTTTAGTGCCACACCCAGCTGTAGGACACGGGTGGCAGAGCTATGAGAGCAGCAGACAGCATCTTCAGTCTGGTCGGTCTGAATAGTCTATTGGTCGGCTATTAGCTTACCTACAGGTTAGTACAGAGACAGCCACAATGACCATGAGGGCTTTTTAAAAGAACAAAACAAAAAAAACACGCAATTCGACTGTGGAGAGTAAGTCAGTGTAGTGACCAAATTGTGTAGTCAGTGTAGTGACTCTGTATACAACAAATACATTCTTGTTAGGCATTCTAACAGATATACTATTAGCTGATATACAGTATAAAGGCAACATGGGCATTCAATCTATAGCTAGAAATGCCCTCGCTGGTTACAACAACAAGGACATTACTGTAAAGTTACAGAGCCATAAAAAAAACCTCATTTAAAAAAGTAATTTACTATAGGCCTGATCTCTCTCTCTCTCACACACACACACACACACACACACAACACACACACACCACACCTAATAGTGTGTGTGTGTGCGTGTGCGTGTGCGTGCGTGTGTGTGTGTGTGTGTGATATTGTAATTGATATTGCTTGTAAACTCAGAAGCTGACATGGATCAATCTTGTGCCAGCAGAACTACACTATCATCATTATATGTAGTCACATGTTGTGTTAAATCTGCCAAAAAATGTGTAAGTAATTTACTGGTTCATCAACTAGCCTGCAAACCTGAAACTACACATTTTCACTGGTTTTAATGATTTAACATAATCATTAATCATTCAATTTAATTTATCTCAAAATGTGTTAAAATGGGGGTTTTAGGCAACACACATGTTTTCTCGGGGTACGCTCGATTTCCTCTATAAAAAGAAAGAGAATTCTGGATCAAAATTAGCCCACCTCCGGACCCCACCCAACTAACCTCCACCCCACCTATACTTATGAATAATACAGATAGGATCACCAGGGCCCTTTTTTCGCGAAGCTGGATTCACAGGTTAACCACAATTAAGGAAACAGCAGAATCTTTGGTTTCAGATACCAAGCTTAGACTGTAGTCACTGTTACCTTGGCGACCGTAGCTCCGAGATAACTCCGCCCACGACTGCAATTCCACCTCCTTTATATCGTCTCATTGGTGTAGATAATGGCAACAAACAACTTGGTATGGTGTTGTCTAAAACTATTTTCTTCATAGGTGCATTGTTTTTCCTTGTTAGTATTTTTAGTCGAACAACAGATTGAAGTCAGAGACGATTTGCATTGTTTGATGCCTTCAAATTGTCTCGTGGGCATTCCCTAACCTGTCACATTTTCAGGATGCGACAGATAACGTCTTCATCACACGATGTTCAGATTCAACCTCCACCGAGATTGAGTGAACTTGTTCGCCGAGATTGAAATCAGTTGCTGTTGTGAAACCGAAAATGGGTCAGAATTGGTTTGAGTGAAACATATCTGAACCTTTCTCCTTGAAATAGGCCCCTGGTTTCCACAGCTGTTAAAGCTTCCCTATCATAAGATCTGTGAACGTGTGGTCACGGTTGTATTTTACCATTCACCTGAAAATATCAGTTTCAGTTTCTAATAAAGACAGCATGCAGTTTAAAGCTACCACCATTAAAATGAACCAAACACATGGACCATCCACATGGTCTCCTCATGGTTGGGTGTTTCTGATATGATTTATATTCCACACTACAACCTCCTCAACTCGACGTGTTCCCTGACCGGTTCCAGCCGGTACCAGAAGCAGAATGTTGTTCCTTAACTTAACTTGGCTGGATGTTAAAATCATCCGTGTGGACCAGCGCCAGGACAGAGCCTCAGAACAGAAGCCGTCTCACAAGAGACAGACAGCATGTTGAGCACCTCCTCATGTATAAAAGATGGAGTTATAATGTGAAAACCTGGTGATGTGTCAGTGAGGGATTCACACAATTGCCAATTGAAAGTTGTTCGACCCTCTTTGGAGTTGCTGTTCATTTTCAGAGTAAAAGCCTCCTTGGACTAATGCAGGTTATCCTCATCTTCATCCTTATCATCCTAGTCTTCATCCTCCTACTCCTCTCCCTCCTTATCCTCATCTTCCTCCTCTTCCTTCTTATCCTCCACGTCATCCACCTTCTCTCCCCCTCCTCATCTCCTTCCTCTTCCTCCTCCTTTCCTTTCCTTTTCTTTGTGTTGCTGTCAGGTCTCAAATGGCTCAAGCTATTAACTACTAGCGGTTAGCGATAGCGGCCCCCTGGCCCAGGCGGGGTAAGTGATGGCGGTTAGTGGTTGGTCTCCTCAGACATGAAGAAGTCTGCTGTTTAAACTGTGGCTTGAGCTTCTTCACCGTATTGATCCCAGAACGCCCGTGAGTTCCATTAATGTATGACTGGTGTCTTTATGAGTGTCTTTAGACAGGTTTAGAAAAGATGGGAGTGACTCCACACAGCTTGGTGTTCATTGAGCCACGGGGCTTTCATTTAGAAGGAATGAAAGTCAAGTCTCGTCTGAGTCGAGAGCCGAGACGTTTAATAAATGCCAGCGACTGAGCGTTCCTAGAAGACTGAATGCCATTGATAACATCAACGTCAATATTCCATCAGTTGGTGTTCTGTTCCCCCCCACACACCAGAATGGATCGAACCCTTTTACATTTGTCCAACCCAATGTAAAACCAAGTGTATCAGTGACGTGTCTAAAAGGCCTTGCAGGTTCCACATCCAGATAAGAACTAACGCACACACCTCTTTAACCCCCTGAACCCCTCAAACCAGGAGGAGAAATCAAACCTGTAGAGATATACAGTATAATGAAACCACATCGCTGCCACATGGAGGAAGATGATTGGTTCTCGGTAGGATCAGATCACCGCCGCAGGACACTGGTTTGTTTCCACGGTGACCTTGAGTGTGTTATGATGAGTTCTCTACCAGCTTAGTGTGAGGGAGTGACAGGTGTCTTCCAGGGGTGAACCTTCAGAACACAGGAGCCTCTCGCCTGAAAAGCTATTGAGCTTCGTGGTTGGAGTGGTCACCTTCCAATCCTGGGGTCGCCGGTTTGAACCCCAATTGTGTGGCAGTTTAATGACAAAGTATTTGGCTGTGATTACATTTGTACTTTTTAACTTTTTTTATTTAAATGATGAAGGGCAAGAGAAAACACCGCAGTGAGTTTACAGAGGCGGCAGAAACAGTCAGAGGGCATAAGAGAGCAACAATATAAGACAGAGAGAGTGGTGAATGCTGGGAGATTTGTGGGACTCCTCTAATTCACTTTACAATGAGGCAATCTATAACCGGGAACAGAGAGAGAGAGAGAGAGAGAGAGAGAGAGAGAGAGAGAGAGAGAGAGAGAGAGAGAGAGAGAGAGAGAGAGAGAGAGAGAGAGAGAGAGAGGCTTTTAGCTCAAGATGCAGTCTTTTATTTTGGCGGGGAAGGAAGCCGATGAGTCATCCTCTGAGAGAGATGTCTCAGAAGATTTGAGTTTGTTTGATGTCTTCAGTTCTTCATCTCATCTATATTTCATTGTTTGTGTTCTTTAAATGTCTTTTTCTATAATTTGGTTTGAAATATATACAAGGTTTGAAGATTTAAACCAAATTAGAGGTCTGATGAGTGACAACCATCTTATAACTGACATTGTACATTATATTATTATAACATAATTGCTGTTGTTATTAGTATTGCATAAAATTACATTGCACCATCTTACTGACATGTTTATCCAAAGTGAGTTACAATAAGCGCTTACATCGTTGAGAACATCGCCATGGATGATTCATCTTATTAATTATTTAGTTCTACTTTATCCTCACAATTGAGTTTTCCCCCTTTTTTATATAATTCAAAAGAAAATGAAACAACATTAATGTTTCATCCTGCAACAAAAACACATTTTTTGAAGTCTTTATTCTGTCACCATTTCCATAAGTGCGGAGTGTGTGAATCTGGGAGATGTAGTTTACAGAGTTGAGAGACTTCAGGGCGTTGGGGTGAGGGGTGTTTTGGTGTTCGAGTTAGTAAGTGTAAGTGTTTCTATGGTATGGGGTTAATCCGGCCCGTCGGGCATTTACATTAACAACAGTCCTATATACATTTACATTTGTAGTATTCATTTCGCTGTTTTATTTTTCCTGCAATTGATTCATTAACTGGTTCCACTAGATCAGAGGTCACTAATAGGCGGACCGCGGTCCGGACCCAGACGCCGTCCTATCCAGACCCGGACCTATAACCGATAAATGATTGAGTATTATACAATTTAGTTGTTGCGTTTCTATTTTAACCAGCGCATCGTTTCTAGACTTTACGGTACTGGCTTAGAGGGCCGTGACGGGCGTCACGTGACGCTACTCGATCAGATCGATGCAGTCAGTGAGCGACTAGAAACAAACATACAGGCGGAGAGACGAGAGAAACAGTCGGAGTATGGCGTGCTCTAAAAAGAGAAAGATAGACAGATGGAACAGAGCCTTTAATGAAGATTGGACAGACGTGTACATGTTTATTCTTCCCACGGACAGTTCAAAACCGTATGTCTCATCTGTCCCGAGACTGTGGCTATTATTAAAAGCGGCAATGTGAAGCCACTACGAGACAAAACAGTGTTTTCACCAAACATACCAAACATACCAAACATACCAACATACCAAACATACCCGCCCAAATCCGAACTGAGGGCGCAGAAAATAAACGATCTGAGAGCCCAGTATGATCGATCCACCAGAATCCTAACACATCATTCACTGCCAACAACGTGCCTAGATGAATGTTCCCTTAGAGTTGCTTGGATTTGGGTCAACATAAAAAACATTGACCGACGAAGGGGTTGTTAAGGAGAGCATGAGTGCAGTAGCTGAACCCTTATTTGAGGGAAACAAAAAGAAGAGTTTAGTGCTAAAATCAAGGAAATACGTCAAGTATATCAGCATCATCAGCCACAAAGAAAACAGAAATATGAAGCCAGGGTGTGCCCAGCTGGATGAAGCCATTCATAAGACACCATGCATAGATTTAGCTGTAGATGACTGATGTGTCTGACGATGCTCAGCTCTTAGTTTATGTCAGGTTCTTCAACGAGGGGAAGAAAGAATTTATTATTAGAGCACATATTATTGAATTGTACTTCATTTATTTGATTTAACTACATAGTGGCAGTGGCATAGTGGCAATATACAGTATATGGCATCATAACGCAAGTTAAACATTATGATCCTCATCTACTAATGGCCCGGCCCGTCTGTCAGTTGGCCCTTGAGCCAAAAAGTTTGCCCACCCCTGGGTTAGAGGGTTAGGGCTGTTCTAGTGTTGGGATTAGGAGTTAGGGGTGTCAGGGTTAGGGGTTAGGGGTGTCCACAATCTCATTTTCAGAGCGCTGACAGCCAGCATCAATTTCTCCTCCGCCATTGTTGACAGTGTTGATATCATATGTCCCGCCCCCTCCTCGATTTTCATTGGCCGACAAGAGAGAAGTGACATTGACGAGCGCAGCGCTGTTCCAAAAGTTGCACTCGTTTCAAGTGAAAGCGCTGGGAGTGGAGCAGAAAAAAAGCTGAACACTGAGAGCACTTTTACGCTGAGGGAGCTGAACTTCAGAGGATTTTAATTGAAAATAGGTGCTGCCGGCGCAAAAGATGCATCCCGTGGACACCGGGCCTTATTGGTGTTCTCGTGTTGGTTGGGGTTACGGGGTGTTAGGGTGAAGGGTGTGTTGTGGGTTAGGAGTTAGGGGTGTTGGGGTCCAGCGGTGGGTGAACCTCAGTGATATGGAGGCATGTCGGCTCTCCTGCAATTTACTCCGTCAGTTCCAACAGCATCACGCACACACGGCTAGGATTACACCGTCAGCGCCAGAACACCACGATTAACGCCCCCCACACCTCCCCCCACCCTCCTCCACCACCACTCTGCTGTAGACGCAGGAGATCGATGAACGACGGCGTTTAGTTTCTCCGTGTCACAAACTAGATTAGGTGCAGCAGCAGCAGCAGCAGCAGCAGCAGCAGCAGTGGTCGCCGGGACCTCAGCCCCCTCCCATCCCTCCAGGGGGTCTGATTGATCGCAGTGCCTTGCTTCCCCTCTCCATCGCCGTTCATCTGTCATCGCTCTGTGCCTGACGTCTGACTGCTCCTCGGACCACCTGGGAGACACCGGCCAGCAGGGGAGGAAACACAACCCAATCAACAGAAGGGCAGGGGGCAGGACAGTCTAGTGGCGAGGGTGTTCTACCCCCAGCACCTGAAATGGTCTGGGTTCAACCCCCCAATTTCCACAGCCTAACCTGTAGCCACCTTCAAGCAAGATGCCCCCTAACCCCCTCCCGGCTCATTAATGGGATGTATCTGAATTATTCATTGTTACTTGGGATTAAATCGTCTGATAAACGACGAAATAGTGAATATCGGAGCAGTCGTGTGTTGCTACTATCGCAGCTTACCGCCACATCTCTGGTTATTCTGCAGCCTCAGAGACATCAGATGCAGCAGAGTGTGGGTTTCAACCCGTGTCATCATCCCAGGCCGTTTAGCAGGAGACATTTGATGGCAGAAACAAAACAGAGATTGGCGCTGAGCGTTTAGATTCAGGCCCCGGCTGGTGGATCACAAAGCCGTGTGCGGATGTTCCGCTCCACACAACACTTCAACGCTACGTCACTCCTCCGCGTTGGCCGTTTTTTTGCTCCACCCGTCTCTTTGTGTCCTGGAAGCCACCGTCAGAACCCCCCCACAGTGATGCTCCCCTCCTCCTCCACCCTCCTGATAGCTACTAGATAGTATTGGATATTATGGCTATTTACTCAATGTTTTACTCAATGTTCATTATATAATTATGAGTGGGCATGTATTGTTTACTAGATGTTTACTTACTTACTTATGAGTGGACACATGAATTGGATATTTGGTAGATATCTATTATAGTCGTATCAACTCGCTCAGAACGGGACCCTGAAGGTGGGTGGAGGGCAGGGCCAGATCTCCTCATCTCTACAGCTCCTCCTCCCTGCTCCTCAGGAGGAGTCAGAGGAGCCCCACCTCCCTCGCTCCCGCCTCAGTAGAGAGGAGGCAGCTCTCTACTTCAGCATTAAATGTATCAGAACCACCCGTTGGCTCACAGTGAGAAGATGAGGATGGTGCTGATGAAGAAGAGGGCTGGTTTACCATCGTGTTATCACAGAGGTTCAGCGAGGGAGTTGTAACTGTCTTGACGAGGAGTTTTAACTCTGTACAAGGACTGATATCACTCTCTATGAGGCGTTGTAACTCTCTCTAGGAGGCATTGTAACTCTCAACGAGGAGTTGTAACTCTTGATGAGGAGTTGTAAGTCTCTCTATGAGGACATATTACTCTCTCTACGAGGCGTTGTAACTCTCTCTACGAGGCATTGTAACTCTCAACGAGGAGTTGTAACTCTTGATGAGGAGTTGTAAAGTCTCTCTATGAGGACATATTACTCTCTCTACGAGGCGTTGTAAACTCTCTCTACGAGGCATTGTAAATCTTTCTATGTCAGTGTGATAAATCTCGATGACTAGTTGTAACTCTCTGTACAAGGACTTATTCACAACGTCTCTATGAGGCATTGTGACTCTCTCTATGAGGTGTGGTAACTCTCTCTACGAGGTGTTGTGACTCTCTATAATTACTTGTAACTCTCTCTACGAGGAGTTAACTCTACGAGGTGTTGTGACTCTCTTAACATGGACATGAGAGTCTGTAGGGCTTGCCTCCTGGACAAACTGCACTAGCTAGGGTTAGGGCTGAAAGATATGAAATGTTGTGATTGTGATATAATTCACTGTCAATGGGAATGATCATTTTTGCATTACAATTGTCCTTTCACTGAAAAAAAATATATAAATAATGAGAAACAATACATGCAGCAGCACTGCAACACTCCAATACATAATGTACAATAGTGTTGTAAATGTGCACATGTATACATATTATGCATTTTACCCGATACATTTAATATTTCATTAATAGTTATACCTACACATCCAGCGATTGAGTCTGTGATCTTTACAGCAGGCAGTCGGGGGATGATGAACACAATGAACACATATGCAATATTAAAATGAGAAATCACAAACCCACATTTGATCAAAACACTATAGGATCTCTCACTAGGGGTTTAAGACAAAGTCAACAAAACTCCAAACACAGGAGACAGGCGGGGAAAGAAAAGTTTTAAGACAAGCAAAGATAGCTGGATCTATTTATTGCTTTTGTGGAAAATATAGATTTTTGTTCAACCCATTTCTGAGTGGCGCTCTTTGACCAAGGCCCTTAAACCTTGGTAATAAACTCCTGAGTACAGTTGGCACCGTCAGCTGCCTGCAGGCTCTGTTTTGACCGTGGATTATTTATTTATTTCTGTCGACGATTTCTGTCGACGCAGACACATTCCATGTCCTGTAGGGATGAGGAGATAAATTCATTTTTATGTAAATAGTTTCACGTCTGCATTTGATGAGGGAGAAATACTGAGTCACCGTATCACCGTTTGTCAAGACACATTTATTTCACACCGTTTGGACAGATGCTGTGAACGGCCCCCTCCGACACTCCGACGCATTTTGGATAAAAGTGAAAAATATATTTCAGAGTTGCTTTAGTCAGATGGCTTCCAAGTAATGCAGGATAATAAAGCAGGACAACACAGGGGGCACCAAGCAGTGTAATTATCGGGTGGTTTGTTCACTCAGGGGACATGATTCAATACTCTTTAAAGGGCCTCTGTTTCACCATCAGGTGTGAGATTGATTTCAAGTTAATTACAATCCATCCACTTGTGACATCACAAGTGGCAGAATCAAACCCACCTAGTAATACAGTATAAGATGGAAACAACAAAATGAAACATGTATTGTGTATGGCCTGGCATGCTTCCTTAATAACATGAGTGGGGGGATTATTAGCCAGCGAGGTAAACAAGCCTCTTTTGGTTCCATGTTGTGTCTGACAGCAGCGATGCTAATCCTTTAAAGACGTCGGCTCATTACAGCGTCTGGGAGAACAGAGACAAGAGGCCTCCAGCGCCATGACAACAGCTGTAAACGATAGCACCGTAATGGAGGGAGGATGGCTCTTCAGCTCCAGCTCTGAGGCTGACAGAACACAACATAGAGTCTGTGACTGACCTGCCTCTGGTGGAGCCCATGGGCCTGGGGTCCAGGACCCAGGGTTCTGGGTCCAGAGCCCAGGGTTCTGGGTCTGGTCGGGTCTGGTCTGGTCTGGTCTAGTCTAGTCTAGTCTAGTCTGGTCTAGTCTAGTCTGGTCTGGTCTGGATCTAGTCTAGTCTAGTCTGGGTCTGACATTGTCATCTTCATTGACCTCTAGAAGCGATCGGAGCATTATGCTCCTAGGTGGTGCATTATGCTCCTAAGTAGTGCATTACGCTCCAAGGTGGTGCATTACACTCCTAGGTGGTGCATTACGCTCCTAGGTGGTGCATTACGCTCCAAGGTGATGAATTACACTCCTAGGTGGTGCATTAAGCTCCTAGGTGGTGCATTACGCTCCTAGGTGGTGCATTAAGCTCCTAAGTGGTGCATTACGCTCCTAGGTGGTGCATTAAGCTCCTAAGTGGTGCATTAAGCTCCTAAGTGGTGCATTAAGCTCCTAGGTGGTGCATTACGCTCCTAGGTGGTGCATTAAGCTCCTAAGTGGTGCATTACGCTCCTAGGTGGTGCATTACGCTCCTAAGTGGTGCATTAAGCTCCTAAGTGGTGCATTACGCTCCTAGGTGGTGCATTACGCTCCTAGGTGGTGCATTACGCTCCTAAGTAGTGCATTACGCTCCTAGGTGGTGCATTAAGCTCCTAAGTGGTGCATTATGCTCCTAGGTGGTGCATTACGCTCCTAGGTGGTGCATTACGTTCCTAAGTGGTGCATTACTCTCCTAAGTGGTGCATTACGCTCCTAGGTGGTGCATTACGTTCCTAAGTGGTGCATTACTCTCCTAAGTGGTGCATTACGCTCCAAGGTGGTGTATTAAGCTCCTAAGTAGTGCATTACGCTCCTAAGTGGTGCATTACGCTCCTAAGTAGTGCATTACGCTCCAAGGTGGTGCATTACGCTCCTAGGTGGTGCATTACTCTCCTAGGTGGTGCATTAAGCTCCTAGGTGGTGCATTACTCTCCTAGGTGGTGCATTAAGCTCCTAGGTGGTGCATTACTCTCCTAAGTGGTGCATTACGCTCCAAGGTGGTGCATTATGCTCCTATGTGGTGCATTACTCTCCTAAGTGGTGCATTACGCTCCAAGGTGGTGTATTATGTTCCAAGGTGGTGCATTATGCTCCTATATGGGGCATTACGCTCCTAAGTGGTGCATTACACTCCAAGGTGGTGTATTATGTTCCAAGGTGGTGCATTATGCTCCTATGTGGTGAATTACACTCCTAGGTGGTGCATTACGCTCCCAGGTGCTCTGTTGGTGTGAAGTAACAGGTTTGTTGTTTGTTGTTCCAGGAGGCCAGTCATCAGGGCTGTTTATGGAGATGCCGGGGTTTCAGCGGACGCACTGTTAAGGACTTTGTTTATCTCAGCCAGGGGGTGGTTCCCTCCCCTCCAATCAGCTTCACTGATATGTCTCTAACAGTACATATTCCAACAACCACCAGATAGTGTTCAGAGTAAAACACATTCCCTGGCAGAACAGTTTACTTTTGCTTTAGTTTTTGGAATTATTGCAGTTATGATATGAAGCGTCCAACTTTTGCTGCTCTTCCAGAATGCCTGACAGCAACTTTTTCTCCTCCGCTCCAAAACATTAAACTTGGAGTGTTTAGATGTTGTACCTGATTTATTTTTCATGCTGATGGACGAACGTAGGCGGCAAGGGAGCGGAGTCGGGCCTTGGTTCACTAGGGGCCGTTTCAGTCGGAACTAATTCAGGCCCTGACCAAGCGAGGGAGGGGGGGGGGGGTGGACCAGAGCCCCATGAGGACCAAATCTTTCTCTCCATCCCCGCAGTTTTGCAGTTTTACAGAAAGCGGACTGTTAAATAAGTGATCAGGTTGTAAAGGTAAGTTATAAAGCTGCTCTCAGAACTGTTACAGCTGTTACCGCTCTCAGAACCAACAAGGTGCAAATCTGATGGGAAACACAAAGGCAACATTAAAACACAGACATATTGACTACAACTGCGATAACTATACATACTTAAACTATAACTGTGAAGAAATGATCCAGGAGGGATTTTTTGGGGCTGTCCTTAAAGGTGCAGATATGGCAAAAAGTGAACTAGATTTGAAATATATTTGTACATTTGCTAATACTATGCTAGTATTATGGGAAGCTGGGTGTTGGTCCACAGGGCTCTGCTGCCAAACATCAGCAGATGGTTCCCTAGCAACCTGACTCCTCCTAGGAATCAGTTCTCCACCTCCTCCTCCTTCTCCTCCTTACTCATGGAGTAAGGGATGGAGCAGGGATAGGAAGTTCCAGGAGAGGAGGTGTGCGAGGAGCAGGGAGGTGCAGGGGAAGTGGTGGACGAGATATAGGGAGGTGCAGGGGAGGAAGGTGCAGTGGGAGGGAGGTGTTGTCTTCAAGCGGATCCATTACTCAAACGACAAACTTGTCCTGCTTTCATTATCGCCTGCTAACAGAGCAGCGTTTAGCAGGTTGGAGTGTTAGCATAGCATAGAAGGATCAGCAGAGTGTGTGTGTGTGCGTGTGTATATGTGTGTGTGTGTGCGTGTGTGTGTGTGTGTGTGTGTGTGTTTCATCTCCAGACTCGTGTGAAGCTTCTTTACTTTTACAACAAACTGTCCAACTCACCCAAACGTGCGCTGAATCTCAATGTTTATTTGGTGTGTGTGTGTGTGTGTGTGTGTGTGTGTGTGTGTGTGTGTGTGTGTGTGTGAGTGTGTTCAGCAACACAGCAACGACACAGAGCCACTCAACACAATTCACCCCCAGCCCCCCCCTCCCGACCTTAAAAACACACCAACATTCTGACAGTGTGGTGACTGGTTTAAGCAGCCTCACCCGGCCCGAGTCAGGCTGATTACACTCTGGGTGGGGGGCTGGGTGGGGCTGCACACCTCTATCTATCTATCTATCCATCTATCTATCTATCTATCTATCTATCTATCTATTGATCTATCTATCTATTTTACAACTGCAAACTCCACAATAAACCAGATTATTCCACATTCACCTTTGCAGGAGGCCAGAAAAGCCAAGTTTGTGGCGTGTACACAGAACCAACCACAAACACTCCACAGACATCTAAAAATGGACGTACACCACTGGTCTGTCTTTGTGTTTGCTTTGGTCGGTTTTATTGGATTTGGTTGGTTGTCATTTTATTTGGTTGGTTCGGTTGTGATTCAGTGTTTGACTTTCACCGGAACATTGATGTTGAAGGGTTAAAACCATGGGTGGTGTGGGGATGCCAGCAGATACCAGTTGGAGTCGGAAGCATTTTCTGACCATAAAATGGCCAACTCCTTGCTCCGTATGCAGCCAGCATCTGGTGCAGAGGTGATAGGACCCATGCCGGCACACATCTGGACTGCCCTCCCCCCTCCACACACACACACACACACACACACACACACACACACACACACACACACACACACACACACACATCTGGACTGCCCCCCCCCCACACACATCCGGACTGCCCCCCCACACACACATCTGGACTACCCCCCCCCCCCCCCCCCCCTCACACACACACACACACACACACACACACACATCTGGACTGGGGGGAGGAGGGGGGAGCAGGCTAGCGCTGGAGAGCTGGGTCGGCCCCTCTCCATGACATGGACGATGAAACATGGAGGTGGAGGTGGGGGAGGAGTAGCGTGGGTGAGCGAGGGGAGAAAGGAGAGCCTGGTGTCTTAACTATGATGGATGGGGGGGGGGGGGGGGGGGACTGGGCCTGTCGTGGTGGCGCTCTGAGAGGATTCATGTTGTCGACTGGAGAGAACAAGCAGCAGCAGAACAAAGATGTTGTGGATCGACTCGACCTTGGATCGATTTTGATAACCAATCTCCACCACATCCCATAATTCTTCACGTTTCCATGGATCTGTTGGTGGGTCTGTCTTCGTACCCGTTAGCTTGTTTTCCCAGCATTGTTGTCTTGCCTGTGGGTCTGCCTTACTAGCAGTTCATGATGGCTAGATGAAATAAAAACTTTATATACTCCACATTCAACATTTATCCAGCTTCATTGGTAGAGTCTACACCCCGCAATGTTTTATACAAAAGTAAGTCACCAGTGAAGTGTGCATAGTGTTATCGTTCTGTTACAAGAGACGAGTCCTACTCTCTATAATGATGGAGAGGTGATCTGATGAATAATTCAACTTGACAGCCAATAGACTCAGTCTCTGGCTAAATAAAGGGCCGTCCCCCTCGGTAACCAGAGTTTGTGATTCACTTTCATTTACCTTCACAAGCTTCACTACAAGAGGTTGGCCTGGAGACAAATGTACAGCGGGAAAGATCAATTGACAAAGAAATAAACTCATGATATGAGAAATATATTAGTTATCGGTTCATTCACTCAATGTCATTATATTGTATTCATTTTTACATTTGCTTAATGTTGTTTATGTTATGTGTTGTTGTAGTCAGCGAATACTAGCTGACAACTGTCTCAGCTAATGGGGATCCTTTCATCAGCTACAATCATGTATTTATTAATTAATACTCAAAAAGGCATTATTAATTATTAATACACAAATATTTAGAGCTAAGAAATGTAATCTATATATAATATACATATCAGTTTAGACAGTTGTAAATGTATGATTTAGCTTCTCAGTGACATCAAACACAAGCGTTCGGTTCCCCACGTTCCCACTGTCAACACGCTGGGGTCTAGGGACCGGCCCCGTCGCCATGACAACCCCATCTCATCAATTGCTGCCACAACAGCACCTTCTGGCTAATGGGCCTATCAGTGGAGCTGCATCCTCCCCTTCCTCCTCCTCCTCCTCCTCCTCCTCCTCTCTAGCTGGCCCGGCCCTGAAGGATGGATGTGTTCCCACTACTCAAAACAAATGAAAGTGTTGCTACTGCCACCGGAACACATCTCTCTCTCCTCTTCTGCTGAACAAGGGAAATCGCTGCTGTTGTGTGTCAGCCGGGGGCGTCTGTATCTCTCTCCTCGTCCTCCAGGAAGACGGATTGACGCATCACTTCCTGTTCCTCACTGCTCAGCTGAGGCAGCTGTCCTGGTCTCTGTGTAGCCTGCCATGTCTTCTCCTTGTTCAAGATAAACCACAATACAGACAATTCATTAGAGAGAAGAGAGAGACAAAGAGAGAGAAAGAGAGAGAGAGAGCATTTATCTCCCTGAGCCGTACACTGTTAGAATAAAGAGTAGGTAATATACGTGTATAGTTGATATGATGTGCATGATCTGTAGTCTCTCCATGATTACTAAGTACGAAGTATGTAGTCATGAATCACAGAACTATAATAACTATAATTATGGGGCTGAGGTGTCTGTAGGATTAACATAATACATACAATCCATGATTTAGAAACAGATACAAGCATTAGAAACGTACAAGCTGCATGACAGATATACAAGCTGGAGAACAAGCAGTCAGCATGTTCAACCAACTTAATGTAAAAGTAATCATCACTGATTTAATACCCATAATGCATTTGGAATTAAATATTTCTTCAACGCAGTCCTTGCTTGTACGTAGTTAGCGTCACACATCCCTAACGTGTTTAATAAATAACTGTAATCTGTCTTCAACTGGTGTTTCTGCTCTGGAAGCCACGACTGAACTCCACTTAGAAAATCAAGGCCCTCTAATCTCGTACACGTCCCTTGACAGTTTACAAACATGTGGAAATGATATCCAGATGTACAGCATCTATTATGTATATTACACAGAAAAGGTTTTCATGCTTTTATTAATGTTTTGCTTTACAATGTTTGTTTGAAGAACCAAACTTCACTGGAATCACTGGACACCTATTTGAAAGCAGCACTTACCTGTGTTTCCACCAGAGAGGGCGCTGTTCCTGCAGGTTGACTGGAGTGTTGTTTCCTCTTTGAGGGCCACAGATGAGCAGAGTGGGACATGAGCGAGAGAAGAAGAAGAAGAATAAAGCCCCTGGCCAAAGAATGAATAATGAAGCCCATTAATGGCCCATGAAGAACGTCGGCCATTAAGATATTTCCTCCATTGATTCTGCACAGGTCACTGACATCCATTATGATTTTATAAAGATTACATCTGTCTGCCTGGTATGATAAAACATGATCGTCTCAGCGAAGACAGGCAGCTTGACACACTGCAGGGTGACGCTGGTGGGAACGCTGCTGTGTGTGTGTGTGTGTGTGTGTGTGTGTCTGTGCGTGTGTGTGTGTGTGTGTGTCCGTGTGTGTGTGTGTGAAGATTGTGTGTTTATTGTAGTGTGTGTGTGCATGTGTAGTTTGTACATATTGTAGTTGATTTTGTGTGTGTGTGTGTGTGTCGGTGTGTGTGTGTGTGTGTGTGTGTATCTGTGTGCGTTTGTGTGTGTGTGCGTGTGTGTGTATCCGTGTGTGGTGTGTGTGTGAAGATTGTATGTTTGTTTGTAGTGTGTATGTGTAGTTAGTACAAATTGGAGTTGATTGTGTGTGTGTGTGTGTGTGTGTGTGTGTGGAGATTGTGTGTTTGCTGTTGTGTGTGTGTATGTGTAGTTAGTACATGTTGGAGTTGATTGTGTGTGTGTGTGTGTGTGTGTGTGTGTGGAGATTGTGTGTTTGCTGTTGTGTGTGTGTATGTGTAGTTAGTACATTTTGGAGTTGATTGTGTGTGTGTGTGTGTGTGTGTGTGAGATTGTGTGTTTGCTGTTGTGTGTGTGTATGTGTAGTTAGTACATATTGTCGATGATTTTGTCTGGTGTGTGTGGGTGTGTCGGTGTGTGTGGTGTGTGTGTGTGTGGTGTGTGAAGATTGTGTGTTTGCTGTTGTGTGTGTGTGTGTAGTTAGTACATATTGTCGATGATTTTGCGTGGTGTGTGTGGGTGTGTCGGTGTGTGTGTGTGTGTGTGTGTGTCAGTGCGTGTACAGTGATTCCTCTGTTGTTTGTGTATGTGTTGTTGTTTGGCGTTCTTTGTAATCCTAATTAACAAGCTGACCATAGGGAGACGTTAGTAATTGCTTTTGGTTCGTCAGCCAATCACCAGCCACCAGAGACCGGGGAGGGCTTTAATGTGTTCTCATCTCTCTGGCGGTCAGGGAGGATCATCTGTGTTGACGTCTAGCATCATTACAAATTAAAAGCGCTGGTCCAAACTTAAAGTCCCATAACAAACTAAAAGCTCTGTACGGTATGCAAGGGTATGCAAGGGGTTTAGGGTCCAGGGGATGAGTATAATGAGCCTGATCATATTTATTTAACACATGTTTACTCTCCCCGCAGTAAGAGGCTGGGTATTAATCCAGTGGGCGAAGTTTACGTTTGCATTAAAGACTGTTCATTCAGCATCAATTCTGACTAACCCGATCTAGCCATGGAATGTGGCATTGTGGCAACGATGGACATTGCTACACTCTCTCTCAAACTAAAAGTCCCATTACAAACTAAAGGCTCTGTTACAAACTAAAAGTCCCATTGCAAACTAACATTTCCATTACAAATTAAAAGCGCTGGTACAAATAAAAAAATCCGTTCTGCGCCACCAGAGCCTTGACAACAGCGCTGCCCGGGGTGTGACCGGAGCGCTCATCTCAACAGCGTGACCCCTGACCCCTGGATCTTCCACGCCTGGCTTCACTCTCTATTGGTCTGTTGATTCATCCACGAGACGCCTTCCCGTTAGCCGACTACACCTGTCAGACTTCTCCTGGAAAACACGTTTGCTCTATTTTAGGCCAAACACACACACACACACACACACACACACACACACACACACACACACACACTGTGACATGGAGTGGCGTGTGTGCAGTACTATTTTTGGACTGACCCACTGTAGCCGCTAACCTTGCGGACACGCCATGGAGGTGGGTCCTGCTGGGCTCCTCCAAGGACACAGGGTTGGACAACGTTCTTACAGGCAGAGCAGGCGGAGCTCCGTTGAGTGTGTGTGTGTGTGTGTGTGTGTGTGGTGATGGCTGGTTTAACCTGTGTGCCTTGATTACTCAATAGACCACAGGTGTGCAGCCTCACCCGACCCCAGAGTCTAACCAGCCTGACTCTGGCCAGGTGAGGCTGCTTAAACCAGCCACCAACCACACACACTCCAGAAGCCACACCCATGGTTTGATGGACTTGTTTGTTCTGCTGGTCTGGTTTTGGCTCAGTTGGTGTCCAGAATGTCAGTCAAAGATGTGAAAAACCATCAGAGATACTGAAACACTGACATTATTTCACCCTCGGGGATATTCTTTGCACCAAGCGGTGGCGGTGTGCGGTGTGTAGAGTTTGATGGTTGAGATTCCGTTAAAACTCTTTTGTGAGAATTGAAAAAGAGAAGGGGAGTGAGTGTGGAGGAGCACACAAAAACAAGAAAAGCAGTATTTTCTGCCTTTAAAAAAAGAATCTAACCAGCAACATGTGGGTGTTGGTTCCTGACCTGACCCTCTCTGTGTGTTATTGGGACACGCTGGGATGGGTTTATGAGGAGGACCAAACCTTTATTGTTTCTCTGCCACAAGAACAGAAACTTCTTTACTGAACCCCTGCTGGTGGAAGTCATGAAGTCAGGACTTCTACAGGGAGTTAGCCTGCTGAACACCACAACTCTGAGGAGAAAGGAAAGGAAATTGTTTTGAATAATTCACTCACACATGCATGCATAACATTTTTTTTATTCAGAATATCATTGTGGAGTGTGTGTGGTTGTTGGCTGGTTTAAATGACTCCTATTATACCACCAGGTGTGAGCGTGATTAGCCATTCCAAGCGGTTTCAAAAACCGATTGGAATGGCCCCACTTGACATCACGTCCACCTAGAAGTGGATAGATCAGCCTACCAGCCTACCCCAGTGAACTGTAGCAACTGGTAGGCTGATCTATCCCCCAAAACATCTGGGTGGACACTCCCACCTCAACTGCCCCCCCCCCCGCAGGCTGGTTAGAGTCTGGGGCTGTGTGAGGCTGCACTCCTGTGGTGTATTGGCCAATCAAGGCACACAGGATAAACCAACCACACACACACACACACACACACACACACACACACACTCAAGAGAGCACTAACATGTTAGCAGTTCGCAAGTGATTGGCCTGCAAAACATTTCCCAACTCGACAATAAACCGGCTGGAATCAACAGCTACACGTACCTGTGTCTTGGCGCAGGGTCACTCGCTCCAATCATATTGGAAAATAATAAATAATAATGTGCTGCCCTTTGTGCACAGACACCCGTAGAGCCAGCTGCACTCTGGCCAGTTGCTCAGCAGAAACTTGGTCACTCAGTGGAACAGGAATGTTTTTTTTGTCGGCGCTCCAGTTTGGACGATGAGGCTTTGTTGACGAGAGACATGCGAGAGGCTTCTGTAGCGCAGCTGGGTCTGAGCGAGACGGATATATGAGAATAAATAAAGGCACATGTTGACAGTTCAACACCGAAATGGCTTGCAGGAGGTTTTATTTTCCATCAGCGCGAGCGACACGGGTCTCTTCCCATCAGTATCCCAGTGGTTCATGAGGGCTCCGGCGTTATCTTCTCTTTCAATCTTCCTCTCATCTGTTATTTCTTTGTTTTTCTCTCTCTCCTCTTTCTTTCTTCCCGTTCCCTCTATCTCCTCCTATAGCCCCATGATTGAGGGATCAGAGAGGAGGTGTTTGTCATGGTTGCAACTGTTTACCTTGTTTCACTGTCTAGTTTTATATTTCTATGTCGTGTTGCCTATCTAGTTATTTTAGTTCTATGTGTGTACCAATGTAATTACACCATGTGTCTAGATTAGTCCTGTTCGTTAGTCAGTCCTTGTCAGATCAATTGTTTGATCATCGCCTGCCCTTGCACTTGGCGTCCACACCACCCACCACCACCACCACCACCACCACCACCACCTCCACCACCACCAACACCTCCACCACCACCAACCACCACCCCACCTCCACCCACCACCCCACCACACCACCACACCTCCACCGCCACCACCACCAACACACCACCACCACCACCAACACCAACACCAACACCACCACCTCCACCACACCACCACCTCCACACTCCACCATCACCACCACCACCACAACAGTGTTTGTGCTAAACATAGCTCCTGTGTTGGACGACAGAGCGGAGAACATAGAGGGGAACATTCATCGCCTCCACACCCCACTGCTCTACCAGAGTCTACAGGAAATATAAATACATTACATATGTAGTATATTATGATTATTATGATGTTTTCTGTGGGATCTCCTGGCCTGAGGTGGTTGAGGTCCAGACATCCAGCTGAGGTTGTAATCACCCCTGCAGGCAGCGTCTCCCCGGGGGTCCGCGGGGAGAGACGGAAGGTTAAACGTGTTCCACCTGCTCCACATGAACTACTTAGTAGATCAGGACTGAACAATCGCGCCCCCCACCCCCCCAAACCCCCCCGTGGAGATTAAGTTTGTACCATCCCTCTGCACGATGGCACAGAGGATTTTTATAGTCTCAGCTGGTGTATGCCCACACACACACGTGACGCAGCACACGCACACACACACACACACCACACACACACACACACACACACACACACACACACACACACAAGTGCATTCATACTGTATATACACAACACTACCCAACTTAAACAGTGTACGTATACAGTACATACATACATTAATGATGAATCAATAAATCAATAATCACAACAAATGACCACTATATCACCAGAGAGACATTCCTGGCCCTTGTCTGTCTGTCAGCAGACTTTAACCAGCACACTGACCAGTCTGACTGTCTGTCTGTCTGTCTGTCAGCAAGACTTTAACCAGCACACTGACCAGTCTGTCTGTCTGTCTGTCTGTCAGAAGGACTTTAACCAGCACACTGACCAGTCTGTCTGTCTGTCTGTCCACCAACAGGACTGATCCCAGCACACTGACCTGTCTGTCTGTCTGCCAACAGGACTTTAACCAGCACACTGACCTGCCTGTCTGTCTGTCTGTCTGTCTGCCAACAGGACTTTAGCCAGCACACTGACCAGTCTGTCTGTCTGTCAACAGGACTTTAACCAGCACACTGACCTGCCTGTCTGTCTGCCAACAGGACTGATCCCAGCACACTGACCTGCCTGTCTGTCTGTCTGCCAACAGGACTTTAACCAGCACACTGACCTGCCTGTCTGTCTGCCAACTGGACTTTAACCAGTGCACTGACCCAGAGGGAGGAGGGTAGACTGTAGCAAGAGAGAAGATAATTGATCACCCGACACCTCTATCTAAACTCTGCACACAGCAGGAGATCCAGTACTGATGCGGTGGAAATGATCAGGGAACTCAATCATCATCTTTGAATTAAAATAATTAACACTCAACACTGGCCTCCCCATGGTGATGATGAATATATTGATCGCCTCCGTTGTCTGGTTGGATTAAATAATATATATAAATAGCAATCTGACATGCATAATATTCAATAATTAAACTACCAACAGAAGGCTACTAATGAACTAAAAGGAGACAGTGATTGAAAGTGTTTTCTCTCTGAGCTGTGTGGTACGAGCTTTAATGGATCTCAATCTAGTTTTGGAGTGAATGGCTTCTAAAAGCGGAATCCTTCTAAAGTGACAAATGTCTGACATGGTGGCAAAATGTAGAATTGAAAGTGGATGAAAGACTGGATGCTGAGCAAAAATGTAGGCTATACTGAACCTTTTAGACTTTAGTATCCAAGTCTCCATGCTAACCAAGGAAACAGTGTGTTTAACACATGAGCAGGGGAAATATGAACAACCACATTCTTGTATCTGACATATTGATTTCTGGCTGACTATATAATCTCTATTTAATATTCTGGGGTTTCTCAGGCAGAGTCATCATGATTAATGAGCCAAATGACGAATTAGCATATTTAATACTAGATTGCTAAATTGGAGAGACACTGAAAGATGGGATTGAGTCAAGAACGGCCCAGCCAGTGGAGAAGATCACTGCAGTGTTTGTGTCGGTTAGCACAGTTAAAAAGCATTTTCATCAACCTGATTACAACATCAATATCAACGTCAATACAATACTCATCAATAGAAAGTGTCCAAGAGGAAAATGTCTGAACGGTATTGACCGAGGCCCTGCTGGTCAAACCAATTTAAACAGAGTTTATCTCTCTGTGTGAACCATCTGTGAGTTCAATGAATCCTGCAGGCTGTTCCATCGATCTACCTCCCCCCCCACACCCCTCACGTTGTTTCCAAAGCATTAGGGGCCTGGTCTCCATGGAGATGTCACTACGGAGGCCTGTTGGCGACATTCTTAGAAGATTGTAGAAACGTTAACCCACTGACAGTTGGTCACAGCAAACCAAAGAAGTTCACTCAGAGACATTAGTACTGTTCCAGGAAAATAATTGGTCTTGGGTTAGATTTGGTGTACTACAATAATACACCAGTACTAGAATCCAGTTTTATAACTCTTTTAAACTCTTCCGAACCTGTTTCAGACCTGCTTGATGTTGAAATGTGTCATATGAAGTAAAGCTGTCACCCGCTTCTGTTCAGAACTCATCGACTCTCCCTCGCATCCTCTTCATCACCTCCTCTTCCTCACCGAGAGTCAGGTGCCGTTGTCATGGAGATAATCATGGAATCCATATTCTACTCACCCCACCATCCATGCCGTGTCGTTAATTTGGTAATTTTTTCGACCGCGGACAAATACTTGTCTATGATTGGTGGAGGTGAGTTGTAGACTTCACACAGCGTGAATGACAATGAGTTGCGAATAAAAGCGAGCGTTCGCCCGACCCAGTCGGCCACAAACACACACCTACAGACTGACAACACAACAACAGACCTCCATCACTGCACACCAACAGAATGACAACACAACAACAGACCTCCATCACTGCACACCAACAGAATGACAACACAACAACAGACCTCCATCACTGCACACCAACAGAATGACAACACAACAACAGACCTCCATCACTGCACACCAACAGAATGACAACACAACAACAGACCTCCATCACTGCACACCAACAGAATGACAACACAACAACAGACCTCCATCACTGCACACCAACAGAATGACAACACAACAACAGACCTCCATCACTGCACACCAACAGAATGACAACACAACAACAGACCTCCATCACTGCACACCAACAGAATGACAACACAACAACAGACCTCCATCACTGCACACCAACAGAATGACAACACAACAGACTAACTACAAACTCTTCTGCATTGTGATTGGTCGGCAGCTATCCAGCAAAGCGTTGGAAGGTCCTGTCTTGAATAACTAAAATGACCTCAGGTTGTTAAAGTCAACACCATATGATAAAGTACAAGTTACACCGATTTTTAAATGTGTAGTTTCATTTGTAGACATGGCCGGTCGTTCACGTGATCAAAAGTCCTCTGATAGCGTTGTGGGGACAGTTTCTTGTTCTCGTCTCTCTGAAAGATAACAGGACTGCTGGACCGAGATGTGAGTTTAGCAGCCCCAGATCACAATCTGCTCTTCAGCCGTCAGACGGAGGGAGGGATGGAATAAACCCACAGGAGGTTCATAAGGTTGACAAGATCAAGACAATCATGGCAATGTAAACACACTGATTGTTGAATTGTTAAATACATACGGACAAACGGAGATAGCAGTTATTAAGAGTCCAATGAAAACATACAATTCAGCTATTTAGCATTCCAGACGCCTTTCTCCAAAGTGACTTGCAGGTTAAATAAAGATCAAATTCAAATATTGTGTTTTACTTCTCTCAAGGTTAGAATGCATTATCTGCAGCACTTGTACGTGTATTACATTTAGTGTTGGCAAGTACCGCACCTTGGGGGGACAGAGCCTTTGCCGTCGCTGCCCCAACCCTCTGGAATTCCCTGCCTCCTAACATCTGAAACTCTGACCCACTCACTTCTTTTAAAAACCAACTCAAAACCCACCTTTTCAAGAAAGCCTCCAATATCTGACTTCCACCTCCACCATTCTCTTTCACTCTACAACCTCTATATTGGTTTTTGTTTCTGTATTCTGTATTCTGTATTCCGTATCTGTGTACGTTTATGTTATATGTTTATTGTTCATTGTAAAACGTCTTTGAGTACCTTGAAAAGCGCTATATAAGTCATATGTATTATTAGTGTTTTCATCCTTTCATCCTAAATGACTTGCGGCTTATAGTAAAGAT